>ML309436.1:0-20984 GCA_005239505.1 Nicotiana paniculata
ATCCATATGAACCAGTTCCAACGTCCTGGTGGTACTGACCATTTTCTTACTTTTTAAAGAGGATCTTACCTGCTTCCCCTTGGCACATGCCTCAAAAACTTTGTCTTCCTTGAACTTAATGTTAGGAAGTCCTACCACTAAGTCCTTAGAGACTAGTTTGTTAAGCTGAGTTAGACTCGCATGACCAAGTCATTTGTTCCACAAGAGGGGATCACTGTCCAACACACTTAGACAAGTGAGTTCATTTNATATTTCAAGCCATATATTAGATACACATGTTCAATAGATCATGTATCATCCTTACCTACCTTATCAACCCCAATAATTTCACCTTTCTTTCCGTTTCCAAAGGAGACATTTACTCCTTTGAGACTTTCAAGTGAAAAGAACCGTTCCATGTTCCCAGTCATATGCTTTGAGCAACCACTATCCAAGTACCAAATCTGGCTGCCTGCTTTCACTTGAACCTACAAAAGGGGTTAGTTTTAAGAACCCAAACTAGTTTGGGTCCTTTTCTATGAGAGAATGGATGAATCAGATTTTTTCTGGCCCATTTTGGTAGCCAGTTTTTCTTTTTAATGAATCTCTCATTTTTCTGACTGGCCTTCTCTTTTACAGCACACTCATATTTATAGTGGTCAGTCTTCCCACAATGGGTGCAGATTTTATTTTCAGGGAGAGTGAGATACTTACTTTTGGGATCCCACTTAGGCAATTGACTCCCAGAACCAATACCTCTTCTGTTGCTACTGTGATTCTCTTGAAGCCATATCAGGGCGTCAGAGGATTTATTCCATTTATAGGTTCGATCTAATTCATGTTTGACTTTTCCAAGTTAATCATTAAGAGTTCTTATTTGCTCGTCCTTGGCATATATCTTATCTTTTAATTTTCCTATGTTTTCTTCTAACATGACATGAGAGTGTTCAAATATTACTGGATCCTAGTCTTAACTTTAAGTTTTCAGATTTTAGCTCTAGAATCTCAATTTCGAGTGGATGAACCTGGTTCATCAAGACAGTGTTTTTCTTTTCAGATTCACTGACCCTTATCTCCAGGTCCATGCATTTTACTTTTAGAATTGCACACTCTTTAGATAGTTGATCCTTCTCTTTGGTTGTCTCCTCAGAATCATCTATGAAGTCAAGTAGCAACTCAGAGAGTTTCTCCTTAGATAAAAACTTTATTTTAGTTTTAAGTTTTGAGACACTTACCTCTGGTTCTTCATAAGTCTCCTCATCAGATTCTCCAATTTCCATGAGAGCCTGATCTTCTGTCTCACCATCTTCTGATTCTTCATCTGAACTTTCCCCCCAAGCAGCAACCATAGCCTTTGTTGTGTTTGTCTTGGGTTGAACATGTTCCTTCCTCTTGTTCCTTCTCTCATATCTTTCCTTTTTCCACTCTACTTCCCACTGAGGACAGTTTTTAATGAGATGGTCAGTCTTACCACATTTATAGCATCCCTCATTGGCTGACCTTTCTGGTGCCTTTGCCTTATTGAAGTTTCCTCCCCTGGAGATGCCCTTCTTCCTCATGACAAAGTTTCTGAATTCTTTGTCTATCATGGCCATCTCATCCTCTTCCAGATCAGCTCCCTCAGTGGTCCTCAGTGCTAGACTTCTCTCCTTATTTAGGGCATCCATCTTCATGTTTTGCCTTCTGAGTTCATAAGTAGTTAGATTTCCAATCAACTCATCCAGTCTAAGGGTCGCCATATTTTTGGATTCCTGGATAGCAGTGATCTTGCTTTCCCAGGAGATAGGCAGAACCCTTGTCAAGATTTTCTCTACCTTGTCTTCTTCAAGTATAATTCTTCCAAGAGACATGAGTTCATTTGTCAAGGTTGTGAACTTTGTGTACATTTCCTGAATTGTCTATCCTTCTTTCATAGTGAAGTTTTCATACTGAGAGTATAGTAGTGTACATCTTGACCTCTTCACTTGAGTTGTTCCTTCATGGGATACTTGTAGAGTATCCCAGATTTCCTTGGCAGTGATGCAACTTTGGATTCTACTGTATTCATCTGGTCCTAATCCACACACTAGCCACTTCTTTGCTTTGGCATTCTTCTCCCATTTCTTCAGATCTTCAGCTGTGCAGTCAGCCCTAGTCTTAGGTACATCTACACCTTCAGCAGTTTTCTTTATTGTTGCAAGTGGTCCATCAGTGACTATGTCCCAGAGTTCATATTCCTCTCCAATAAGGTGATCCTTTATTATATTCTTCCACCAAGAATAGTAATGGCCATTGAAGAGTGGTGGACTTGCAGTTGATTGACGTTCCCAGTTCCCAGGTGGTGCACTCATCTTGATCATTTCCAAGGTGTTAGCCTTTTCAAGGATAACCTGCTCTGATACCAATTGTTGTTTTAGACTTCAATACTATACAATATTATAAGTTAATTGTGCAGTACCCAATTTTCGAGTGCTGTCGAATAAGAAAAACCTGGTTCTTCTTGGTGTACTACTTACTACTATTTGCGGAATAATAAAGCAGTAAAGTAAAGAAATAAATATTTTACGTGGAAAACACCTGGCTCAAAAGGTTAAAAAACCACGACCTACTCCTCAGTAGGATTTGCTCAAACACTTCACTAAACACTCTGAGCCAAACGGACTTACAAAATAAACTCTTTTGTAATCCTAGGACTAACTTTAATCATCTTTGTATCAACTAGCCTCTAGCTAATTTCTACAGACTTCAAGCTAACTCTAACTTGAACAGTGTGTACCTGTTACAATTTGCTTCTAAGAAAGCTGAAAAGATACAATGTTAAAACTCGTACTAACCAACTAGATTCAATGGTAAACGATGGAACTGTTTCTTCTAGTTGACCTGTAGCCTTTTGCACAATACTTCTGTTTGCAAATAACCTGGGAATTATGCTTACAGAACTTGATTCAATTTAGTCTTTGTGCGTCTTTTTTTGTTGTTGTTTTCATCAGTAATACTTTGAGTATTTATAAAGTCAGTTTTTGAGTTCTGGTCCGATTCTACCTGGGAGAACAAGTTCTTATCAAACTCAACTTCCTTCCTTCGTTTCTGTCCATGCCGAATTCAACATTTATTCTCTTCATCAGTTTGAAATCTTTTCGTATTATGAAACATCCTGTTAGTTCTTTGATACTCAACAATCACTGATATCTCCTATGCTTGTACGATTCTTGTGCCAACTGCTCCATTCAGGTGTGTATGCTCTGATGGACCTGGTTCAACTTGCCAATATTTGTCAATCTTCAAAACCCATTTAGTGACATGGGCCAACAGGTTGAATCTGGACTATGATCGGGTTGAGAGTGACTGCAGGTTTGTTTGGATCATCGCCTCCTGCGATCAACCCGATTGATCCCTCGGGGTCCCAATAATCCTCTATTTCAATCAAGTGGATGCCTCCACCCTTATGGTCCAGAAGAGGATTATTGCAGACGTTTGGAGTGGATTCCTTTGCCACGATGACCTTGTTGTCAATCGGGTTTGTATCTTGTCCTTCAAAGAGCGGCATTCATCGATGGTGTTCCCCTTCATGTAAGAGTGGTATGCACAGGACTTGTTTGGGTTGACCCATTGAGAAGGATTATCAGGGGTTGCAGCAGGGATGAGGGTGACATAACCAGCAACTTTGAGCTTCTCATACAGTTGGTAGATGGGTTCAGCGATGGCGATATACTATTTTGGAGGTCTGCGATCAAAATTAGGACGAGGTCTAGGGAAGTTTTGACGGGTAGGGGGTGATTGGTAATGAGATGGTTGTGAATTTTAAGTGTGGTAGACAGGAGCGGGTTGTGAGTATCTGGGTGAAGCAGGTTGATATGTCGGTGGTGGAGATGGTTGATAAGTTAGTGGTGGAGCTTGGTATGAGGGTGCTTGGTAATTTGGGGTTGGTTGATATGCGAGTGGAGGTGTTGGGTAAGTTTTGTATTTGAGAGGAGATTGGTTCTTTGTGCAACCATCACGGCTCCCACGTCTCTTTTCTTAGACACACCACCAGACTGCAAAGCCTTGTTTGTAGCTTGCAAGGCTTCAAAATTTGTAACCATACCGCTCTTGATACCTTATTCAATTCGTTCACCTAATTTGATAATGTCGGAGAACTTGTGGTTTTCAATTATCATCAACCGTTCATAGTACTGCGGGTCTTGTGCCCGGACAAAGAACTTGTTCATCTGCTCCTCTTCTAAGGCAGGTCTGACCTTAGCAGCTTCGGACCTCCAGCGAGTAGCATACTCGTGAAATGTCTCTGTGGGCTTGTTTTTCAAATTCTGAATATAGAACACGTCTGGTGCGTTCTCTGTGTTGAATCTAAATCTGTCCATAGAGTCCGATGCCATGCTCACCCAATTCAACCATTTCTTGGGATCTTGGCTGATGTACCAAGAAAATGCATCTCCTTTCAAGCTCCTCATGAACAGCTTCATGCGGATCCTTTCATCCTTCCCTACTCCAACTAGTTTGTCACAATAGGTTCTCAGATGGACTCTTGGATCACATGTACCATCAAACATTTCAAACTTAGGAGGTTTGTATCCCTCGGGCAGTCCGACATCGGGCTATATGCAGAGGTCTTCATAGTTCAACCCTTCGACTCCCTTGATTCCCTCGACGCCTTGAACCCGCTAGTCAGCTTCCTAAATTCCTCGACCAAGTTCTTGATAAGTAAGTCTTTTTTGTCATACTCAGGTGTGTAGGTGATAGGGGGAGTGTAGTGTGGCATGGTCTCCACGTAGATGGGATTGTTATGGTGGCTTGGAGCATGAGTGTGGAAATGGTCATTTGTGGAGTTCTGAGGTTCTGGGATGAGCATTGGGGTGTTGTTTGGAGTATGGCAGGCATTGCAGTGTGCTAGGGGAATTTGGTGGTGGGGTGTTGTGATGATTTTGCTGCTTTGGGATGTTTTGAGGAGGTGCAGGATTCTAGATATTGATTTCTGGGACGTTGAGGGAGAATGAAATGTTTGCTAGATTCTGAACTTGATCAAGATCTTCTTGAAACTTCAACAATTTCCGTTCCAGCTGCGACACAGTTTCATTCTGAAGCCGAATACCCTGGCCATCAGTGGCCTCTACCCGTTCAATCACATTCTCATTTCTGTTGTTGCCTGAATCTTCCATTTTCTTTTTGCCTTTGTTCTTACCTTTGGGAGGACTAAGAGGAGGAGAGGGTGGAGGGCCCCTAGATCTTGTAAGATAGGATGATGATGCTAGAGTGCACGAACAAACCTTTGGGGAGGGGAATAAATAATAAAGAAAAAAAACAAAAACAAAAGTAACCAGGTCAGTGAGGATTATGAAAAGTATTGCGGTATTTAAACACATAGAGCGGGAATGTAAAGTGTGGCCTAATTTGGGGACCTCTTTTGTGCCCGAGGTAGGCCTAGTGACAAATTGATTTGGAGAACTCAAGATGCTACATGCCTCATTTATTGATAAGAAAAATAGACAACCTCAAAACGACACTAAATAAACAGGAAATAAAGGTCACTAAAGGCCATTGGCCATATTACATTGATAAAGTAAAAGAAAGACATTCCTAGCTACTTGGTCTCTGAAGGACCTTCCCCAGACTCGGCATTCTTGCTTCCCTCGTATAGCTCCCCCAACTCGCGAAGCCCCAGCAATAGGTATGCTCTGGCTAGATGTCCTCCGTCGGTCCCTCCAGCCTTTTGACAGTCTTCAATCCTTTTGAGAAATTTTTTCTCCAGATCCACTATGCCTCGCTCCAGATACCCTAAACTTTTGTTGGTGCTAATAGCCATATCCTTCCATTCCTCGATCAGTTTCTTATTAGACTCATGTATTTTGTGGTGCTCATCCTCACACTCACGGATCCTCTTGTGCAGCTGATTGTTTTTGACTTGTGCCTCGGGATTTTCATCTATAACCTTGTGGCCGTGAACGAACCATGGCTCGCTCAGACCACCCCAATTTTCTGCCAACCAACTAGGTTAAAAAGAGGTACAACTGGCACGATATCTGTTTGGCTCGATGGTGTCCTTCTCCATTACAATCTTGCAGTGCCACATGTGTTGGGCTTGGCACTTGTGAGGACTATCATCATTTTGGAAGTCAGCTCGAAGATGGATCATCTTGTCGATCCTGGGTATGACTTGATTCCTACCCGCTTGCCTCATAACTCAAAGAGGGACCTAAGGATATGTTCCTCTTAGACCAAATAGTATTAGGAACGGTGCTTCTCTAGAACGAGCGATGAACTCCTTTGTTGGAAACCACTCGAACATCCACTGAACCTGTTCTTCAGTCAGACTACCAAAGAGCTCGACCCATCCTTTGGCGTTCTCAGGCTGAGCAAACATGTCGGGGATGTAATTCATCAACTTGGGTGGTGGAAAGCGATGTGATCATCTCAAAATCTTCGATGAACTTCTTGTCGGTACTCCCTTTTGGAGATGTTCCATGAGCCAAAGCTGAAGTAGTAGATTGCAGCCTTCGAAATGCCTTGCCCCTTGTTGACACTTTTCCAAAGCTCGATATATGTCTGCAATGATCATGGGCACAATACTGAAGTCTGCCCATTAGTGTCTTGGTTACCATAGCCAATCTGGTGTGGATTCTCTCCTTTTTTATGGGAAACACGATCAGACCCAAGAAGCAAAACATGAAGACGAATACCCTACGATGGATGTGTCCCAAGGATGTGATGGCAAACTCGTCGTGGTAGGTACGATATGATTTTCTGTGACCGTACCTCTCGTACAAGTATTCAAAATAGATGTATGACTTCTTTAAGCATACCATCTCTGCATTCTTCTTCAGACCCATCATTTTGAGGAAACATCTGCCTGTGCGGTTCTCAGGCATTAGGAACCCCGGGGTTTCCCATACTAGGAAAGCCAGTCCTCCTATTTCTTCCAGCAAAGGTGTCATTTCAATGTCCCCAAAGCAGAACACGGACCTTTCACAATCCCAGAATAGGGTAGCAGCCTCTATTATCATGTTGTTAGGCTGGATTTCTAGGAGAGATGGGAGATTACCCAGGTATTTCCTGACGAGAGTTTTGTCACTAGAATGTAAATCTTCCCACCAAATTAGCAATCTTGGAGGGATATTGGATACCATGCCGAATCTGGGGACTTCGTGCCTCATTTTCTGCAAGGAAAACAAGGTTAGACTCTTACCCCCCACCAGACTCGACTATTTAACACCAACAATTAGCATAAAGCATTTAGTTCTCCAAATAAATGCACAAAACATGATGATGTCCGTTTGGGTTTAGGGAAACGCAGTGGACTTT
This sequence comes from Nicotiana paniculata, assembly GCA_005239505.1. Classification (NCBI taxonomy): domain Eukaryota; kingdom Viridiplantae; phylum Streptophyta; class Magnoliopsida; order Solanales; family Solanaceae; genus Nicotiana; species Nicotiana paniculata. The sequence continues at coordinate 7,252 of ML309436.1, forward strand.
TGGATAAGGCAAATCTTAAAAGTTATCGTGCGGACCACAATTTAGCCTGGCTAGGTTTGACCATGATGCATGAAACAACATAACGGAGTAAGGTTTCTATGGGGTTTTAGACTGGTACCCTCGAGCGGACAACTCAAGGGGGAAATGCATGGAACCGTCGACTGCACCGCTGATCGACTAGTTTTACCACAAATAAGCCTTTCAGAATTTAGGGGGTAATAATATAGAAAGAGCTCTACCTCTCATCAAGCGTTGCTGTAGTATTTTGTTTGGCACGAGTGGAGTATGAATGTTTAGCATGATTATGCAATAAATAAGCATTAAAGACACGTTGTCATGTATTTGCACGTTATGAAAGCAGTAAATACAACAATTTATAGTTTAAAAGTGGTTACAAATGAAGGAAACAGAAAGATCATGTCAGTTACTTTTGAAGAACAAATAAATGCTTAAAGAAATAGACAAGTAATTGCGCACAAAAAAGGAGAAAGGGAAAGGTCGCAAGTATTAACAAAGTAAAGACAAGTTCACAAAGTTGGTTGAAATGGTAAAGGACTAGATAAATCCGTAGCAGAGTCGCCATGTTGTCGCACCCCCTCTTTCCTCGCGGAGATCGAGTTTATGACATTCGGTTGGGACAACTCTTTCCTTTTGGGAAAGGGGTTTGCGTTTTTGAGAGTCGCCACCTAACAATTTTTAAAGGTGCGCCAGGACACCAAATGGGGTTCATTTACAACTACGTTGTTAACCAGAGATAGGGTAAGGGCTTGAAATTATCCTAAGGGGAAGGTGTTAGGCACCCCTCAGGATCCACAAGTGTGGTTCCCGGCCAAACAGCTTTTGTGAATTTGTACAGCTTAGCAAACAAACGAATATGGCTCAAATAAGAGGGGATTTAAGTCTTAAGCATGCAGATGTTTTAAAAAAAAGTAAAGAAGGTTATATTTTGAAAAGATTATAATCTAAGAATGTAAAGGGTATCCTAGGTTTATAATAATATGGATCACATCAGTACAGTACCTGGTAATCACTCCTCAAAGAGGGGCTACACGTGGTATTAGCGCACCGATCATCATATCCATATTCTACCCTTTCCCACCCCGTGAAGGTAATTAAAGCGTGTGTTGGTAACGAATCTCTATTGCGTGTTGTTACGCGCCCCTTCCTATCAGTCCCAGAGGAGGTTAGGACTACTATCCTAAGAGGGAGGTACTAAGCAAACCCTCAGGTTTAAAAGGTAAAGATCTAGGGCGACAGACGAAAGCATATAGGAATGTAGTTAATGGGAACATAGAAAAAGAAAGTAAAGGCTCAAGTTTACCTCCACAAGTAATACCGTTAGACAACATGACTCAAACACAGTTAAGGGCAGTATTTAAATTCAGAATCCTAAGACATGGTACCTAAGTGAGTTCATAATATAGACAGATATGCAGGCCGATTTTTATTACTCAGAAAGGGATCCTAATCAATTTACCTACTGATTTGAACTCTTTTAAGCATTGAGCAACATATACAGGAAGGCAGATTCTCAGCCTTAGACGAATTAATCACCTAAGGTTTGTCTAGGTGTGAGATAGTATGTACCAATTACCAGCGTCACTTAGAGGAGAGTCGTTCAACATTGTATTACCTAGAACATGTTGTCCAACGTGTTCAGAATACAGACTTGTTATCAGTTGATTACGAGAATTGAATGCAATTATTTTTATCAGTAATTAGGTTACGTGTGACTAAACGAATGACATGCAATCCTAAGGACATGATATCTAATGCACGAAGATGCAGAATGGTGCAGGATCAAAAGCCTGAACAAGGTCTCTAAATGCACAAAACATTGCAGTGTTTTGACATGCCTTCAGGATATGCAAAAGTGACAGGTTTATTAATTGTTTACCTAGAACATGATTTCTATGTGTAACATGGTAAGCGTGATGGCACATTCTTGTTAACACTCTTGTTATAAGGCAAGATTCAGATTACGTTTGCATGGACAGAATCACACGATAGCAGTTTTTCCATTATTATTACTGAACAGGATTTTCCTAAGTGATATAACAGTATTGCAGTAAAGTTCTGAAACAATGTTTATAAAAATCCTAAAGAGCATGATTTCTAATGCATTATATGCTTTGCACATGTTAACCCGAAACATGTCTTTTCTATTGCGCACATAGGAAATGTAAACCTAAGAGCATGGTTTCTACCCTTTTAGATCTATAGCATGCATAGTTACCCTTTCCCTTTTTTACTATCCATTCCCCAAGAGTTGTTTACAAATTATTACAGGCCAACGAATGAATTATAGAAATAGAAAAATCAAGAAGCTAATTTATAGGGAGCCTTAAATTAGGCCCATATTTCCCAAAAAAAAGCCTCAAATGGCCTCATATGCCTCAGTTCCATAGACAAATCAGAGTCTAGGTGCATCAAAGTTCCTTAAGGATCTCAAGGATCCCGGGCAGTGCTTACACCTAGAATTAGTAACCAAGAATTAAACAGGTGCATTGTGGAAGTGCCAGCCTCAGTGTGTCAGAGTTCAGAGGGAGCTCCAGGGTCCCAAAGCAGTGCTCACACTGAGGGGGCAGAACTTAAAGGTCTAGGAGTAGAGTGAGAGTGCTTGACATTGTTTTGAAAAGCTTTGAGTAAATAATTTACCAAGAAAGACTAGTTTTTACAAAAAAAGTGTTTTGCAAAAAGGATTTTTATTCAGTAAACAGTTTGAGAAAAGAGTAATGCAGTCAGAATAAAAACATCCACGTCTTAGGATCAGAGCAGCATACTAAGACAAGTTCAGCAACCAAAAAATAGGGTAGTGAGGGATTGGGGACATACAAGGCACAGAGTAGTGAACATGTAACAGGTAGAAGTAGACATGGATGCAGAATCAAAAGTTCTTAAGGGGGTTCATGGAATTGGGATACATCATAGTATGGGTTTAGACTAGACATAACAGTATCAAACAACTTAAAGTAATACCAATAGAGGCATGCCCTAACCAAAGCTAGTGTACAAACATAGGGATAATGAGAGTCACATAGAAACAGGTTTCAAATACATAAAGACATGTTGATTATGAAAGTAAAGCATAACTTAACATGCTAGATGAGGCCCCAGATTTTAATTACATGTCAAACAACAAAACAGTATATAGAAGCATATACAAAACATAATGAATTGAAGCAGCAAAATAAACATGTTGGTTTGGGAACTGGGATTAAAATCATAACATACCAATGAAGTGAAGAAGACAGTAAACACAAAGTAGGATAGGAGCACAATAGTTAGCCTTGGCTTGCAGCCGGCTAAATTAGAACAGTGACAAGTAGTACAGAGAAGAGAGTAGAAAGTTTTAGTTGTGAGAGAGAGTTATTGAACCAGTGAGTTCTCGTCCGTTATGCTAATGAAAGACCAAAGTATTTATAGTTTGAAAACAGGTAGTCAAATAAGGTAAACTAATATTTCAGCAGTAATTATGGGGACACAGAATCAATCAACATATAATCAAGGCAAGTACTCCCTTCAATTAAGGAGTCAATGTCCAAACGGTAATAAATAATAACAAAAAAATAAGGAAAGAAATCATTGAAAAGCTGACTTTAACATATAAGTAGTAGTAAAAGTATAGAGCATGTGATTAGAGCTAGATTCAGAATATCCTAATTATGGAAAGTCAATTTGACAGCATGTTCATTCGCGGAAAGAAGGCAAGAGATGATTCAAATCCTAAAAAATCAGTCAGGAAACCCTCAAATTACAGGAAACCAGTATAACTCAAAGAAAAATATCACATATTTAAGGAGGTTCTCAAAATCAGTAAAGGATATGGTGTAAAAATCAACAAAGCACTAATCACACTTATTCAAAGATTCAAAATGATAAAACAATATTGATTTGAACGGAATAACACATGTTAAACAAAAACTAGGAACCCTAATCACGAAATTAGGGATTCGCATTAGAACATAGCAAATAATTAAAGGAATCAGTAGACGATCATAGCTTAGGCAGAAGAGACAAAGAATCAGAAACCCTGACTGCAAGTATAGAGCAAAAATCACATAGCGTTTCACGAGAGTAAAGCAGTCGCAATAGAACAGGTAAAACATTATTGTAAACAAAGCTTGGACTCACAGATTGTACCCAAGAAATTTGGGGCTTTTTATCAAAATGAATTAAACAAGAAGGGAGCGGCTCAAACAATGCTTAAACACAATAGAATCATGAAATAATACTAAGAGACCCGAAGGAAAGCTGTTTTTGAAATGAATTTTAAAAACCTTAGTTTTGGAAAAAATGAAGAATCGCGAGAAATAGGATAATCTTTAAAGAAAACACAGGAAAACCTCATAATACGTATAGAATTGTTACAGATCTAAAAGAATCGGAAGTTTAGAAGTTAGGGTTTCAAAGAGAGAACCTAGGGAGAGAGAGAGAGTCAGTATAAAAACCAACGGATCTAGCCGGAAAGTAGGAAAATCTTACTGGAGATCGAGCCATGAAGGCCTGAGACGGGCCAAAGGTGTGAGAAAGTGAACCCTGATCTCTTGAAGACCTTAGAGATGGAAACACCGGCATAAAGGAGCCATGGGAGGCCTGAGGATGGTGAGGACTCCATGGCCTCCAGCGAAGAGGCGACCGGAGAAGACGAACGGACCTCATCGGAGGTGGAGAGACTGGAAGTCTCTAGAGGGGCTAGAGAGATAAAGAGAGAGAGTAGAGAGATGAGCGTCTGAGTTAAAATGAGAGACAGGGGGGTAGGTCATTAGGATTAATTATGGTAACAATCGATCTGGGTCGTTGATCAAAATTGATCAACGGCCAGGATTTAGGAAGAGTTGGTTCGGGTGGATTGGGTATTGGGCCTGGGGGGTGTTTGGGCTAATTTAATTGGGTATTGGGTTTAATTTAGGCCACAATTGAAATTAAAAGATGGCTATTAGTTAAATACCCCCTTAAAAATAGATAAATGATTAATATAGTAGCTAGTAATTATAAAAATGAAATTAATGCTAAATAGATGAAATTAAGGTAATTAGCTAATATTAAAAATATAAAATGACCACTTATTAATTTAAATGGTATAAAACGTATAATTAGGCTATAATTGTAAAATTGCTGTAATTATAGCTAAACAATGCCAAATTGGCTAATTTATGAAATAATTAAATCCTAATAGGATAAAAATAGTATATTGAGCGGGGAAATATTTTGAAAATTATTTATAATACAATTTATGCATAATTATAGAGTGCAAAATACTGAATAATTTGGGAAAAAGATTAGTAAAAATATGGAAGATTATGAAAAAACGCCAGTTATTATAAAAAGCGATTTTGCCAGTATATATGCAAATTTAAAAAATATTTTGAGGGAAAATTGGGCATCAACAGACCTCGAGCCTCACCGGGCTAGCACCCGAGGATCGAACACATGCTTTCGAGAACACCGAGGCCGCAATTCTGGAATCAGAGCTTGGTCAAACGACCTCGTAGAAGCATTGTCAGTATAACCCGCAATTCTGGAATCAGAGCTTGGTCAAACGACCTCGAAGAAGCATTGTCAGTATAACCAACAGAAGTCCGAAATATCCGTGACCAGCCGGATATTGCGGCGAGAATCGCAACATGTATTGATATGGAACCGTCAAACAAGAGATTTATTTACCTTTTATATAAATGTACCTAAAAGGAGGACTCCTCTGCTATATAATGGGGTCCGATAATTCATGAGGGACATTGCAACAAGCATTCCAAAGTAATACATTATTATTTTTCTCTTTAACGTCTTATTCCCCTGTATCTTGGCGCCGATCGAAGTGAATCCGGCTCTAGGATGACTAACCTTCCAAGGCTGAAATTGTCCAATTCGTGTGGTTTGAGTTTACTTTATTATTATTTATTTCAACTTAACTTAATTATCACTTTGTGTCAAGTTAATCCACGTATCATTAAAACCACTTACAAATTTAATTATTATCTGATTTTGAGGGTAAATAGTTTGGCGCTCACCGTGGGACTAAGCATAATAGGGGTTATTTGATACAAATCTTCATAACACACACTACTTTACACTTGTTCTTTGAAGTGTCTCTAATTTCGAGTTAAATCTCAAAACGTCAAACTCTCAATCAGCGCCCCTACACGTTAACAATGAGTCTGGCCATCATGGCGAAAATAATAACATAGTTCCCAGTGATGAGGTACCGCCCGTTGATCCCATCGGAATTCCAGTCGCTGTAGGGGTGTTCAAAACCGAACCAAAACTGAAAATCGAACTAAAACCGAAGATTAATGGCTTATTGGTATCGGGTTAACGGTTTAACGGACGGGGAACATATTGAATTTTTTTTACTAATGGCTTTTCGGTTCGGGGGCGGATTATTTAATTTTCTTAGTGGATAATTCTTTAACCCGTTAATAGTATGTATCTATATATATATATATATATATATATATATATATATATATATATAAAATTTATTTTTATCCATATTACTGCTCTGGACAATTGTACGAAGTGCAAAGTGAATTGTACTCATTGCTTGGAAGTATCTAATTGGCCATTGAGTCTCTTCCCTACTAGAGACCAACAATTAGTATTAAGATACCATTAATGTATTTTGTTGTGCACTTCTTAATCCCTTACCATCGACTTGAATGTAGCATGAGAAGATAAAAGAAGTATCGTCTGTTTATTTTCCAATAAGGTATTTCGGCCAAAGTAATCTGTCATCATGTGTACAGTGATGGATCTCTATAGATTACTTCTCTTTTGATATCCAGTATTTGATTCTAGTAATATGGCCTCATGGTGTAATTTAGTTGATATATATGTTTGAGAAATATTGAGTATATTGTTGTTTTTGGGATGTACTCCCCAACACTGTGTTGAAGTATGTTAAGTTTCAATCAACTAAAACTAAACCGATAACCGCCCGATAATAGCCAAACAGATACCAATCCCCCCGATATATTATTGGGTGGCTCGCGGATTAATACATTTAAAACCCGATAATCGATAAGCCAAACTGTTAAGAGTAAATAACCGCCCGATCAGCCCGATAAGCGCCCCTAAGTCGCAGACCAGATTGACGCTAACTCACATGTGGCTATCAACACAAATTTGCCTACCGCCCCCGAGAATAGCGTCTGGGTGGAGCCCGATCGGCAGCTCAAAAAACACAAAATTTTGGAAGATATAGGATCAATTTATGGGTGATCTTCGACATGTTAAAGGCTCAACAAACGGCGATAGCTCAGTTACAAAACCAAATCCGCGCACCGAGCAGAATTGAACATGATCCGCCCCGGGAAGTCACCTACAAGGATGAACCGACCACAAAGAGGTCGAATGAAAATGGATCAGGGACTAAATCTGAGATCATAAAGATGCTTGAGGAACTGACAAAACAAGTAGAATCAGGGGAGAAGAAAATCGAAGCTAATGACAAAAAGGTGGAAACCTACAATTCTAGAGTCGACCAAATCCCAGGAGCACCGTCGATATTGAAAGGCCTGAATTCCAAAAAGTTCGTGCAAAAACCTTTTCCTCCAAGAGCGGGTCCAAAGTTGATCCCTAAGAAGTTCCGCATGCCCGAGATTTCTAAGTACAATGGAACGATCGACCCAAACGAGCATGTTACCTCCTACACATGTTCCATCAAAGGAAACGACTTGGAGGATGATGAGATCAATCCTGTCTTGTTGAAGAATTTCGGAGAGACGCTGTCAAAAGGAGCTATGATATGGTATCACAACGTACCTCCTAGTTCTATTGACTCATTTGCTATGCTTGCACATTCTTTCATGAAAGCACACGCCAGGGATATCAAGGTCGAGACCAGGAAGTCAGACCTTTTCAAAGTAAAACAGAAGGATAATGAGATGCTCATAGAGTTCGTGTCCCGGTTTCAAATGGAACGGATAGACCTGCCACCGGTCGCTGTTGACTGGGACGTTCATGTTTTCACAAGGACTCAACATTCAGAGCTCGTTGGCTTCACAGCAGTTGAAGCAAACCTGGTAGAATATCCGGGCATCACTTGGGCCGATGTCCATAACCGATATCAATCAAAAACTAGGGTCGAAGATGATCAGCTTGGGGCCCCTTCCGGGTCTCTGTATCCTTTCAGAACCATCAAAAGAGTCAAGAGAGACATCGTTCGTGAACCGAGATCAAACAAGTATCGGTATCAGCTGTACAATGGAGACTGAAGAAGTAGTGGGTCCGGGTGGAACTCTATGCAAAATGAAAGGAGAAGTGGTTGAGGTCAGATCAACCGGGGACTCATGAGAAAGAACAACTTCGACAGGCCCGTCGAGCCTAAAGAAGCGCCAAGATTATCAGAGTACAACTTCAACGTCGATGTCGCCGCTATCGAATCTGCCATCGGACGCATCAAAGATACTAAATGTCCTAGACCTTTATAGTCCGATCCAGCCCAAAGGGATCCCAAACCTAATGTGCAAATATCACAGCACTCATGGCCACATAATAGAAGACTGCTAACAATTAAGAGAAGAGGTGGCTCGGATGTTCAACAACGAACATCTCCGAGAATTCTTGAGTGATCAGGCCAAGAACCACTTCCGGAAAAGGGATTCAAATAAGCAGACCGAGCAGGAAGTGCCTCAGCACGTCATTAACATGATCATAAGTGGAGTCGACATTCCCTAGGGTCCAATGCTGAAACGCACCAAAGTATCCATCACAAGGGGAAAATGGATTCGAGATTACCTACCGAAAGGAACCTTGTCTTTCAACTACGAAAATGCTGAGGGGATCGTGCAGCCCCACAACGATGCTCTGGTAATATCGGTACTCGTAAATAAATCTCGAATTAAGTGTGTGTTAATTGATCTATGTAGCTCATCCAACATCATCAGATCAAGGGTCGTGGAACAACTCGGCCTACAAGATCAAATCATACTGGTGGTTCGAGTCCTGAACAGTTTCAACATGGCATGAGAGACCACTAAAAGGGAGATAACATTACTAGTAAGCATCACCGGAACCATACAAAAAGCCAAGTTTTATGTAATCGAAGGGGATATGAGATACAATGCTCTGTTTGGGAGGCCATTGATTCACAACATGAGAGAAATACCATCGACGTTGCACCAGGGGATGAAATTCCCAACACCTGGAGGAGTCAAAACAGTTTATGGAGAACAACCAACCCCCAAGGAGATATTCGCGGTTGATGAAGTGATCCTGGTATCCACACTCTCAACATTGGAAGATCCAAACCGGATGGTCAAAGACGGGGCCAAATAGCAATCACCCCTACCAACCTCGACAACATTGGAGAAACGAGAGGTAGACGAGGACGGCGTCTACAGAGTCCCCAGATCTTTCATAGCCCCCGACGATTCCGAATCTACAAAATCAACGGTCGAGGAACTGGAACAAGTCGTACTAACCGAACACTTTCCCGATCGAAAGGTATACCTGGGCACAAGGTTAAGCCCCAAGCTCAGGAAAAAACTCATTCAATTTCTTATAGCTAACGAAGATTGTTTCGCTTGGTCCCACCTTGTTATGACGGGGATCCCGCCAGAGATAATTACTCACAATCTAAGCTTGGACCTGAAGTTCCACCCGGTCAAAAAGAAGAGGAGACCCCAGTCCGAGGTCAAACATGACTTCATCAAGGGCGATGTATCTAAACTCCTTAAAATAGGGTCCATTCGGGAGGTTAAATACCCGGATTGGTTAGCAAACATAGTGGTAGTCCCTAAAAAAGGGATAAATTAAGAATATGTGTAGAGTATAAGGATTTGAATAAGGCATGTCTGAAGGACTCCTTCCCTTTGCCCAACATCGATCGCGTGATCGATGCCACGACCGGCCATAAGATCCTCAGTTTTCTCAATGCCTACTCCCGGTACAACCAAATACGGATGAACCCGGATGATCAGGAAAAAACCTCCTTCATCACTAAGTACGTCACATACTACTATAACGTGATGCCATTCGGATTAAAAAACGTTGGTGCCACTTACCAACTCCTAGTAAACCGAATGTTCGAGGAACAAATAGGAAAATCAATGGAGGTTTACATCGACGATATGTTGGTTAAGTCCCTCCGAGCAGAGGACCATTAAAAACATTTGCAGGAAACCTTCAGCATATTGAATAAATGCAATATGAAGCAAAACCCGGAGAAATGTGCATTTGGAGTTGGATTAGGTAAATTCCTCGGATTCATGGTATCCAACCGAGGAATCGAGATCAACCCCGACAAGATCAAATCCATCAAAAATATAACGGTTGTGGACAATGTGATGGCCGTACAAAGATTAACCGAACGCATAGCTGCCTTGGGGAGATTCATCTCGAGGTACTCCGATAAGAGCCACCGATTTTTCTCACTATTGAAGAATAATAATAAGTTATCATGGACCTCTGGAGTGCCAACAGGCCTTAGAGGAACTCAAGCGGTATCTGTCGAGCCCACCGATGCTTCACATGCCGAAGACATACGAACAACTATACCTGTACTTGGCAGTATCAGAGATAGCGGTAAGTGGAGTCCTGGTCTGGGAAGACCAAGGTACGAATTTCAAATTTACTATGTTAGCATGACTCTAGGTAAGGCCAAAATTAGTTACCCTCACCTAGAAATTAGCGCTCACTTTGCTAAGAACCTCTAAGAAGCTGAAACCATATTTTCAACGCCATCCTATATGTGTTGTGACTACTTACCCATTGAGAAATATAATGCATAAACCCGAGATCTCAGGATAATTGGACAAATGGGCCGTGGAGATCAGTGGGTACGACATTGAATATCGACCTCGGACCGCCATTAAATCTCAAATTTTGGCAGACTTCATGGCCGACTTTACATCGGCCCTAATACCGGAGGTCTAAAGAGAGTTGTTGGTGAACTCGAGGATGTCTTCGCGGATATGGACCCTCTTTACGTATGGCGTCTAGAACACAAAAGGGTTCGGACTTGGCATCATTTTGAATCCACCAATAGGCAATGTTGTTAGACAATCTATTAGGACTGTGAAATTGACTAACAACGAGGCCGAATATGAGGCCATGATTGCAGGTCTCGAACTAGCCAAAAGCTTGGGGGCAGAGCTGATCGAAGCTAAGTACGACTCCCTCCTCGTGGTGAACCAAGTTAATGGGATGTTCGAGGTTAGAGAAGAACAAATGCAAAGGTACCAACATAAGTTGCAGGTAACATTACATCGATTCAGGGAGTGGACTTTGCACCACGTACCTTGGGATAAAAATAGTGAGGCTGATGCCCTTGCTAACTTAGGATCGTCGGTCGAGGATGATGAGTTCAACTCGTGGGCAGTCATACAACTCATGAGATGTGGAAGAAGGCCATGCCAAGATAAACTCAACGAGCCTAACTTGGGACTGGAGAAACAAATATATAGAATATCTGAAGACCGAAAAACTGCCCTCGGATCCAAAAGAATCGAGGGCCTTGCTTACGAAGGCAGCCCGATTTAGTTTTTCCAAAGACGGAACCATGTTTAGAAGAACATTCAAGGGCCCGCTCGTGATATGTCTAGGACCAGGAGATACCGAGTACGTTATGAGGGAAATCCACAAAAAGTACCTGTGGAAATCATTCGGTCACCGAATCATTAATTCGAAAAGTAATCAGAGTCGGCTTCTACGGGATCAATATGGAAAAGGACGCGAAAGAGTTCGTACATATAATGTGATGAATTTCAAAGACATGCTCCAATGATTCATCAACCCGGGGAGTTGCTGCATTTAGTTTTGCCACCATGGTTGTTCATGTAGTAGGGAATGGACATCGTTGGCCCCCTTCCATGGTCAACCGGTAAGGCTCAATTTATATTGTCTATGACTGACTATTTTTCTAAGTGGGTGGAAGCCCAGGCATACGATAAGGTCAGGGAGAAGGAAGTCATCAATTTCATTTGGAATCATAACATATGCCGATTCGGAATGCCGGCCGAGATCGTGTGTGAAAACGGGAAACAATTCATCGGCAGCAAAGTAAGCAAGTTTCTCGAAGACCATCAGATCAAAAGGATCCAATCAACACTCTATCCCCTAGTGGGAACGGACAAGCAGAATCGACCAACAAAACCATACTCCAAAACCTCAAAAAGAGGTTAACCGACGCCAAAGGAAAATGGAAGGAAATTTTGCCCGAAGTCCTATGGGCATACTGTACGACCTCAAAGTATAGTACCGGGTCCACCCTGTTCTCACTGGTTTACGGTGCCGAATCTCTAATATCGGTCAAAATCGGAGAACCAAGTCTCAGGTTCTGATATGCAACTGAGGAATCAAACGACGAGGCCATGAATATGACCATGGAGCTATTAGATGAAAGGCGCGAAGTGGCCCTTGTTCGGTTGGCCACCCAAAAGCAGAGTATCGAGAGGTATTACAATCGAAGATCTAACCTTCGACATTTAAATATCGGGGACTTAGTGTTAAGGAAAGTCACGTTAAGTACCCGGAACCCGAACGAATGGAAGTTAGGACCGAACTGTGAAGGTCCTTATCAAATTATCGAGATCACTGATAAGGGCTCATACAAACTCGAAACAATGAACGGTGAGCAACTATCAAACAACTGGAACATAACTCACTTGAAGCGATACTACTGCTAAGGTACGACCCAATTCATTCGTTTTACTTGTTTGAATTTTGAACTAACACTTGCAGGCGACCGTCAAAGAACGACACAACTTTTAGGACTGAAAGCACGCGTTGCACTCTTTTTCCCTTGAACCGAGTCTGTCCCAAATGAGTTTTCCGGTAAGGTTTTTAACGAGGTAACAGTAAATCGTGCTAACTTAGAATCGAAGTCGGTTACGAACCGGTATCAAAGATCATGACAACAGTATTCGAGGCCTCTCTACGATCGGCCCCGAACATTAGGGGGCATTACCCTCGGATAAAGACTTTAGCAAGGAAAGAAACTTTGTGATTGAATGGTCTCAGCTCGATCGATAGGATTTACTATAAGGGACAAACGGTCGAATGAACCATGCTCACATAGACTCTCGAGCCCTAACATAAAGCTTGTACGCATGTGTAATCGTATATATTACGCACAGAAATAAAAGAAAGAGTCTACCTTGCGGATAAACATCTTGTCCCTTAAAATTATGAATTTCCTACATTCGATCCCCTAAAAGTATCGAGCCCAAGGGACATCTTTATCCAGTTTCAAACGATCACTCCCACTCGGGGACTGCCATCCAGAAATAAGCTCAGACGGCCCGGGCTATTAGAGCCCGAGGGCATAAGACCTATTAGGCAGCACCTGAACCTTAGAGGCTACGGCCATCCCCATTCGGGGACTGTTATATTAAGAAAGTCCGGATAACTCGGGGTGACAAGACCACTGGGAAACACCCAAACTAAAAGTCTACGACCATATTAAAATGACTCGGAGACGCCGGAACCCGTAACATAAAACAAGGCCTTCAAAAATTCTTAACTGGTTCTAAAGGCTACCCTCGGCAAACTATAATCTAAAGAATTGTAAGTACTTTGGAGAAAAGTTTTCGGTCATAGAGAACCCCCACGATGCCTTAAACAAAATAATATCAAGTCAAGGCCTATTCAAACTTTCGAACATGATCTAACTTGTTCATGCTAAGGCATTTCGATCATTGCAAACATAAATAATAAAGCAAAAGAAAACAAAACTCAGAAATTGTCGAAGGGAAAAAAAGCCTTGTATTATATATATATATATATATATA
>ML309437.1:0-15037 GCA_005239505.1 Nicotiana paniculata
AGTGTTCGCCGTTGTTCCGATTTGTAATAAAAGTTTTGGATCAGTTTAGCAAGCAATCACTTGGCCCTTGGTCGTCTCTCAAGGTACTTTTGTTATTTTAATTATAGTATAAATTAGTACTCTCCTAGCCAGGACGATGTCCGGCTAAAAATATCATATCTATGTCGAATAGCTAATTTCTCTCTTATATACACCATGAACGGATCTAAGCTTTATTAAAGTATAAAGGAATTTTGATATGGTTTCTCGACTAGGTTCTGAGATCGAGGTACAGTCGGATCTAGTACTACTCTTATTGGCTTTGTCTTAGTGGCTACGTCTGGTCAGCCGTGGACCAAAGCCCCGTTGTTTAGGAGAAAAGGGGCGTCAACCAGACACATGGGCCAATAGGAAGTATGTATTAGATCTTGGACAGGCCCTTTGCTCGGATATTGATCGTTGCAGTCTGAAAACCATAACAAAATTCTTGTATATTTCAATTCTTATGCAGTGCGGAGTACCGCTAGCTTAAGGATATTGAATTGCTTGATCCATGACCGGGCGGATTACCGCCAGGTCACAGATCCTGAAAATTTGGAGTACCGCTAGCTTAAGGATATTGAATTGCTTGATCCATGACCGGGCGGATTACCGCCAGGTCACAGATCCTGAAAATTATATTATATTCTTCTCAAATCATTCATAATTCCACATTGACAGAAACACGAGTTCAAAATGATTCAATATGGGAACAAATATCTTGTCTATGAAGCAAAGCATAGCAAAGGGTTATCGATTCATGGGTGAAGATATGCACCGTAGAGGAGTGTGTGCTTCAAAAAATGACACTTAAGATGATCCAATGGAAAGCGCTTGGCTCTTTGAAGCTCAACTTTGAGGAGTTGTATTAATATCATAATTATTGTATATTGGACTCTGACAATTTGAAATAAGTTACTTTGATTGGAATTTGATTACGATAGTACTAAAATCATATATTTTTGGCATTTTTAAGTTTCCCTTTGTTGTGCACTTCAACATCACGTTTTTCCCTTTTAAAAGCACTGGATATGAGGCTGACTTAGAGCTAGAATATTGCTTCGATGGTAGCACCAAGCTCTAAATGTGTAGTACGACAATATAGGGACACCCAGAATTGTTTGCTTCCAAGGAATTGATTATTTGGGGTAGCATATGCAAAAGAAAGGGAGAAACCATATTCTAGCTATGTTTTATAAGTATTTAAGGCAATGTTTGTATACACAATTAGACATTTAGGCTAAACTTGAAAAGGTAATATATTTTCGAAGAAGAGAAGCTTTTATCTCCAATACATAGGTAGAGGAAAGTCTCAAAGAAAGCCCCCGTCTTACAACTTCCTCTAGTAGTATCACAGGTTATGAGTCATAAACGTCAGAGGAACGTAACAAGTCTAAGGGAGTAGTCAGGGGTCATGGCCTAAGGACCTTATGGATAAGCACAGAGTTAGTACGCTTGTAAACTTCACCGTTTTCAAAAAACCAAAAAAGAGTTATTTTGCTTTAACTATGTTTAGCTGGGAGCTAACTAAGGAGAAGTAAAATAGAATAGAAAAGGAGCATTTATAGTATTACTTCATAAAATAAAAATAAAAAAAGAGCATTTACAGTCTTATCTCTAGTAGCAACCATAGTCCATAAAGAAGAAAAAGTTAAGTGGAGGATTCCATAAACCCTTCTGCAACCCTCTAAATTTGAACGGAATGAAGGGAAAAGAACCCCTCGAGAAAAGGTCAGGTGCATGACCTTGTATTCGAAGTATCATATAATAACATTTTAGAAAGCTTTACATGCCAATAAAATATAAGGTTACATATTTCTCAAAAAATATGTATATAAGGCTACATATGCACTTACATTCAAACCCTAAAACAATATTTTAATCAAGCATAACTTTTGGTATACTACTTGTATACGGGTGCTTTTGTTTTGGTTCAAACACTACCAAATTTTTTTTAGTTATAAGGACACTAATGAAATTTATTTACCTTTTCAAAAAGGAAAATCAAGCATACCTTCAATGCCTCTCGACAAATAAATGTTATTTGATACTCCTCTAAAGCCTCATCTGTGACATTCATTAAGTCAGCAACACTTCCACCTCCACAATACTCCATTACTATCTGCCAACAAATTAATATTCCTTAAATAATAAAATTTAATCAACTGGAAAGCTAACAGTATAGGTTGCAGAGATTACAAAGGGAAGAAATGGATATGGAAACACTTATCGAATAAATCAGACAGAGCATGATATAATTTAGAAGTCCAGAAAAATGATGATCCTTCCATACCCAAAGGTACTCTTCTCCTTGGTAGCTACCAAGATAGCGGACAACATTTGGATGACTGCACTGCTGCAACATCTCAATTTCACCTCTAATTTCTTCATAGCCTTCCTCCTAAGGAAGCAAATATATCTATAATTATACAGAGAGACACAAAAGGATCACTCGGGATAAACTAATATTAGAGTCTAGAGCACAAAGCAAGCATACCCCTTCAGATAATGATATGACTTTGATGGCAACCATCTCTGATGTCCTCAAGTCTCGAGCTTTATAGACAGCCCCATATGAACCTTTCCCTGCGAGTATCAAGCCCTCCACAATCAGCCACTTCTTATCACATGTCAATAAACATTATGGTTGGATATAAGCAAAAAGTAAAATGCACCATCATTGTTATCCAATCGCACAGATTAGCACCAAAATCCAATTTCTTCTAACATTTATAGGCAATGCTGCACCTTATACAGCAAAACCATTATCATACTCATTCACAAGATAAGACAAAATCACGCTCGCAATTTGTAGGACCTTTTTTAGGAGTATGTTCAAAGTCTAGATTATCAAAAGTGCTCAAAACAAGTCAACATTATACAATTTTCTAACCTTTCTTAATAAAGGGAAAACGTTGCACTAAGTGCGGAACTACTACAAAGCTCTGCTCAATAACCTGATCCCACAAGAATGCTCAATACATAAATACTCGTTATCTCCATCTGCCAAGTAAGAACAATTACAACTACTGCTACATCTATGCCTTAGTACAAACTAGTTAGTCTCAGCTGTATGAACACTTGGCATCCATTCTACTCTATTTGCACCAGTTTCATTCCAATGCGCAATACTACAACTATGGCGGAGCTAAAGGGAGGCAAGAAGGTTAAATTAAATCTCCTTCGTCGAAAAATTATACTGCACAAATTGGTAAAAACATTCTTTTGGTTATATATGAGCTCTTGAATCCCTATTCTAGGGTAGTGGCAAGGGGGTTCAAAAATTGCTAAAGATAACAGGTTCAAATCTTAGGTGTGACACTCTAGTGTTTTTTCAAAATCCCCTTGCATGAATTTTTTTCTTTTAAATCGGGTGTCCGGGCCAACTTGCGTGCACCTTGATTATTCCACTGGATACTTGCTACTTACCATTAGCACGAGTACCTGTAACTCTGTCCACCAAGGCTAACGCAGACGGCAGAGATCACGTTTTTTTTTTGCTAGGGTTCTCCACCCAACTTCACTGGCCAATAGGCCACATAGGGATGCATTCCCTTGTATGAATTTCTGGCTCCACCTTTAGCTATAACTAGTTATTGAGTAAAACATAACAGAATAAATTCCGTTATTGAAATCATCTAAAGAAAATAAACAAGGAAAGCAAAACTTTACCAAGCTCGTGGAGCAATTCATACTTAGTTGAAGGATCTTCCTTAGTCACACTATCCGGTATTGAACTCGAGGACACCTTACTCCCATGTGGCCTCAATGTAGTACCACCACCACTCCCTTCCTCCTCAGACGCAGCACGATTCCTTTGTCTCCCAATCCCTCCAATCTCACCTACTGCTTGCATACTAGCCACTGCTCTACTCATAGTTGATCCCACATCTTCACTTTTAACTGTTCTCCTCACCATCGTCCCGGAATCGAACTCATTATTATCCTTCACTACAAACGTCGAAAATTTACCCTCATCATCCTCATCTTCATCATCATTATCATCATATCTCATTCTCCTAGGGCTTTTTTCATCTCGATCCCAATAGGACATGTAACGAGCAGTGTGCTGCTGCTGTTGATGTTGTTTAGGAGTGGTGAATTTTGAACTTCGATCGGTTTTCACAATCATCGTGCCGGAGATTGATGCCACGTCATCGTCGGAGCCGCCGCCGAAGTCCTTAGGGAGGCGTTTGAGTAAAGGAGGGAGTGATTCGTCATCGTTTAGGTCATCTACTACAACGTCGTCGTCTTTGCAAACCATAGTGGCGTAGAGGTCTGATGAATTGTCTACTTTTTCCTCAGTTTTTCGGTCATTGTCGTGGATGACGACGGTGGAGTAAATGTCCGATTGTTTCGCCGGCGGCGGCGGTTTCCGTGATCGCCACGACGACGGACGAAATTCCATTTCTGACCTCAGTGTCTCTGTGAAGTGCTGGACGAGCTGGAAGATGGAAGTTATAGTGAAAAATTCAAGTTATATCGGTGAATACTCCCTCCTTTGCCAGTTCAACGCAATCTTTGAAGTTTCTACAAAAAAAAAAAAAAAAAGGTGACAAATTATTTAAATTAATTTTGTAATGAAAATGATTTAAGTTATATACACCGTATTTGTGTTATTTAGACTGTATATTTTGTTAGTAAACTGTATTTGTAAAATAATTCTGAAGATAATAAAAAAATAATATTCAAACAGAAATGTAAACGAAATAAAAACAAATTCGAGTTCACTGAATTCACAGTGTTTCCTTGAGGAATTTAATCCCCTTCTAGTACCCAAGGTTATGGATTATTTACTCCCAGGATATAACGAATTACACACTGGTGTAGTGGTACTTCAACCACCAGTGTTTCAGCAAACACAAAGTTCGATAGCAAATCACACTTACTGTTGCTTTCTTTAAAGTTAAAATATGCAGAAGAAAGGAGTAGAACTTAGAAATTCGTATGGAAAATCTGAGAATATAGCCAAAGTTGGGCTGAAATCTGAGAAGGTGCAACTCTTTAGAATAGCTGTTTTTGTAAAATGGTCATAGCATAAATGCCATAATAAAGAGGGAAAATTGAAGAGGGTAGTTAATTTTCTGTTACAAAAATAAAAAACTGAAAATTGGATAATTGAATTGGATTTAATATTAATATTTATTTGAATATTAATATTTTGTTATTAAAATAAATATTTAATAACATTTATGTTACTATTTACTATTAACAAATAAATTTGGTCCAAAAATTAATCAATCGATCGATCATTTGACCAAATCCAAATNTACTATTTACTATTAACAAATAAATTTGGTCCAAAAATTAATCAATCGATCGATCATTTGACCAAATCAAAATCCGAAGCCGAAGCCACGCCGAGCGAGCGACGATGACGACGGCGCGAGGTTTGCCTTCTTCTCAACTCTTTATGAGCTAGAAGAAGAGCAATTGTTTATATACCCATCAAAAATCTTTTCCTCTTCCCATATGGGACAATCAAGGAGGGAAACTCAAATATTATTCAAATATTTCATTTTTTCTTCTATTTCTCATTCACCCTATTTTAAGCATTAATAGCCTAACCCCCCCTCCCCCAACAATCCCCCACGTGAATGGGGAATGACTATATCACGAAAATATGCATAAAAATTTGTGTGATTCGCAAGCAAGGATTAATTGCATCTGGATAAGTAGGTTCCTTTTTGAACTTTTCGTAGTGAACTTATGTCGGATATACTCGATCAATCGGTAGATTTGATATCTTTGAACCTTCTATCTTTGGTGTATACCTAGACAATCATAAGTTACACAACCAACCCTTAACCGTCTTTGGTTCTCATTATTGTGTTCGTTTCAGCCATGAACAC
Source organism: Nicotiana paniculata (assembly GCA_005239505.1). NCBI lineage: Eukaryota > Viridiplantae > Streptophyta > Magnoliopsida > Solanales > Solanaceae > Nicotiana > Nicotiana paniculata. The sequence goes on from ML309437.1 coordinate 5,871, forward strand.
CGCCTGGTTTCATAAGTGCATAGAGAATTGGCCTTGCAAAATTCTCCTTGAAGCGGCTAACACTTCACACTTACATAGGTGATTCCTAAACGTGTCATCCCGTAGANCTTCATAAGTGCACAGAGAACTGGCCTTGCAAAATTTTCCTTGAAGCTGCTAACACTTCACACTTACATAGGTGATTCCTAAATGTGTCATCCCGTAGATACACTATTTGATATACCCCGTATCAAATTTAGAAATCATTAAAAAGCCTTAATATTTTATCCTTGGTACTGAACATTGTCTCATCACGAGAATGGACCAAAAGTTTAGTTGACAATGTTGAACCGTCATTAATGACTTTGTTTGATCTCCTTGAACCTAGATCTTGGGATCTCCAGTTTTCTAGGTAGCGTTACCGCCACTATGACTTGTTCTCGGCCATAGTTCGATTCCCCTTGATGATTTCTCAACTACTTCTCTAGTTAGGCCTTTTGTAAATGGATCCGACACATTATCACTTGACTTTACATAGTCAATCGTGATAATTCCTCTAGAGAGTAATTGCCTAACGTTTTATGTCTTCATCGTATATGACGAGATTTACCGTTATACATAACTCTCCCAGCCCTTCCAGTTGTCGCTTGACTATCGCAATGTATGCATATTGGTGCCAACGGTTTGGGCCAAAATGGAATATCTTCCAAGAAATTTCGGAGCCATTCAGGCTTCTCACCGGCTTTATCTAAGGCTATGAACTCAGCCTCCATTGTAGAGCGGGCAATACAAGTTTGTTTGGACGACTTCCAAGATACTGCTCCTCCACAATGAATACATATCCACTTGTGGACTTGGAATCAGTTGATCCGGTGATCCAATTTGCATCACAATATCCCTTAATGACCGCGGGATATTTACTATAGTGCAAAGCAAATTCATGGGTATGTACTAAATACCCCAAAACTCGTTTCATGGCCATCCAATGAGATTGACCTGGATTGATCGTATATCGACTCAATTTACTTACAACACAAGCTATATCTGGTCGTGTACAATTCATGATGTACATTAAGCATCCCAACACACGAGCATAATCCAATTGTGATATGCTCTGGCCTTTGTTCTTTGCTAATGCAAGATTCATGTCAATTGGAGTCTTNTGATTGTGATATGCTTTGGCCTTTGATCTTTGTTAATGCAAGATTTACGTCAATTGGAGTCTTTACAACTTTAAGGCCCAAGTGCTTGAATTTTTCAAGTATTGTCTTAATATAATGAGATTGTGACAATGCCAAACCTTGAGAAGTCTTATGGATCTTAATTCCCAGAATTAAATCAGCAACTCCCAAGTCTTTCATATCAAACTTACCAGTTAGCATGCGCTTAATCGCATTTATGTTGGCAATGTCATTACTCATTATCATCATATCATCCACATATAAGCAAACTGTCACGACCCAAATCCCAACCCAGGTCGCGATGGCGTCCAATACCTCAGTTCCGCATGCCAACCATTTCCTACTAGTGAGTTCCATGTAGTTTACAAAAAATAAAATATTTTTCCACACTTGCTTAACTTAATCTTTGGGACATTAAGTAGAAACAGATAACTTAGAGCATTTTATACCAAAATAGAAAATCATGAAATTGTAAATTTACGGTTTACATTCCAAAATAAAGTCTACTAGCGTGTGTACCAGGAACTAGTGTCACAAGTCTACAGGCAGCTAATAGAATAATACCAAAAGTATAAGAAGTTTGTCCTACTATCTGAGTAAGTATAGACAGAAATGGCAAAAAAACAAAAGATAGCTCCAAAGTGCTGCTGGGAGTCTCCAAGAGAAGCAGCTCACCGTGGAGTCTAGACCAAGTGAATGTATCAAGGACGAACTCCGGGCTGATACCCAGATGCACCCGCCTCAGAACCTGTACAATTAAGTACAGAATGTATTATAAGTGCATAAACAATATGTACCCAGTAAGCATCCCGCCTAATCTCGAAGAAGTAGTGACGAGAGGTCGATCTCACTAGGGTCAGAATAATATGTTTTAAGTGTAAATCTAAGCAGGAATGACAATTTATGAATAATAATAAAGACAAGAACATCAAATATCCTTTACCATTACCTGTACGTGTCAAGTTTTCTAGCATACAATTTACCTAGTTTTCATTTCTCATACCATTTAACAGATACAAATCACAGAACACCCAACATCTAACAAACACATAACATGTCGTGAACGTACGGCTGACGCGACGCGAAAATAAATGTGCATTGCCGAAGGGTCGAACGGCTCGAACCATAGATGCATCTATTACACCACTCACGAATCGAACATGCGACACAGTTGACATAATAGTAGGGCTACCCCGCTCGCAAATCATACATGCGATGCGGGTTCCCGTATATATACACATAAATAATAGGAAATCAAGAAATTCAGTAGAGAATATACTTACAGAGAAGGTTTCAATAATATAAATTTCAGAATGTAACCTCCTAGATGTTCACTTAATAATTCAATGATATTAGGCAACCTAAATTAACATTTAGGATTATAGTTACGGCACATAAAGCATGCTTGTGAATCCTAAACTCCCAACACGGCATAATAGTAGCTACGCACGGACTCTCGTCACTTCATGTGTGCGTAGTCCCCACAAATAAAGACATGCAATTATTTATATTCATCTATGGGGACAATTCCTCTTACGAGGTTAGAAAGGAGACTTACTTCGTGTCAAGCCTACTTTCTGGGTCAAGAACGTGCCTGAAACTCCAAATTCGTCGCCCAAGGACTCGAAACTAGTCAAATGTGGCACAAATAAATAATTCTACACTCAAAAGTATAAAATTTCCCTATTTAAATGATTATTTTAACCTAAATTGCAAAATTCCAAAATACACCCCTGGTCCCACATGCTCGGATTCCGAAAATTTCCAAAGGAAATACTTACCCATAGCCTAAGGATCAATATTATATGGTTTTTGTACGACTCCGTAACACATTTCTTGCAAATTTCCATTTTTGTCAAAAACATAAGTTTTACTCGAAACCCATGATTTTCACTAATTTAAGGTGTTAATCTACCTAGGAATTCAAGTATTAAGCTAAGTTTATAGTAGGTATTACTTACCTTACAGTGGCTAGGTCGAATACCCTCCTTGCATGCTCTCAAAATCGCCCAAGAATGAAGAAAGTGTTCAAAAATGGCTAAGTCCCAAGTTTAAATCGAAGTGCACTGCCTACATGCTTTTCGCACCTGTGGCTCGAGGACCGCACCTGCGAAGAAGGGCAAGGGGCCTGGTTTCGCACCTGCGATGGGATGTCCGCACATGCGGCTCCGCTTCTGCGGAAAGGGGCCCGCACCTCCGAAAATTGGAAACTTTCTCAAGAGTCGCACCTGCGATACTGGGACCGCATGAGCGGTCTCACACATGCGACTGGACTTTCGCATGTGCGGTCGCACCAGACCGGGTGCACCAACAGTCATTTAGGCTGGTTTTTGCCTCGCTCGATGCCCGAATGGCATTTGGGCCCACCCGAGACCCCGTCCAAATATACCAACAAGTCCCAAATCATAACACGGACTCGCTCGAGCCTTCGGAATGCCCGAAACAACGCTAAATCTAAAAATCACACCCCAAAAGCTATTGGATCAAACTTAAGAACTTCAAGTTCTTTGAATTCGCTAACAATGCGTCGAACCTATCTATACTACTCGGAATGACACCAAATTTTACAAGCAAGTCATAAATGACATAACGGAACTATTCCCGATCTCGAAATTCCGTTTGGACCTCGATAACACAAAAACACGTTCCAAACCTCAATTTGAACTTAGGAAATTCTTATTTCACTATTTGGCGTCGAAATGTTCCCGGGTCATACAAAACTCATTCCGAACACACGCCCAAGTCCGATATCATCATACGAACCTACTGGCATCTTCGGATCTCGATTTCGGGGTCGTTTACTGAAAATGTTGACTGAAGTCAAACGTGGCCTTTAAGGACAACTTAGGGAACTAAGTGTTATTATACTACTCCAAACTCCTCCAAACCTCGAACCACCCGTCCCCGCAAGTCATAAATCAGTAAAAGCAACTACGGGAAGTCTCATTTAGGGGAACGGGGTCCTAGAACACAAAACGACCGGTCGGGTCGTTACATTCTCCACCTCTTAAACAAATGTTCATCCTCAAACGGGTCTAGAATCATACCTGGAGTGCTGAATAAGTGTGGATATCTGCTCCGCATGTCCTCCTCGAACTCCCAAGTAGCCTCCTCGACTGGTTGGCCCTTCCACTAGACCTTTACAGTGGAAACCCTCTTGGACCTCAACTGGCGATCCTGCCTGTCAATGATAGCAACTGGCTCCTCCTCATAACCCAACCTCTCATCTAGCTGAATGGTACTGAAATCTACCACGTGAGAGAAGTCGGCGTGATACCTACGGAGCATGGACACATGGAAGACCGGATGAACCCCTGATAAACTGGAAGGTAAAGCAAGCTCATAAGCAAACTCCCCAACTCGTCTCAACACCTCAAATGGGCCTATAAACCTCGGGCTCAACTTTCCCTTCTTCCCAAACCTCATAATACCCTTCATCGGCGAGACCTTCAACAGAAATTTGTCGCCCTCCATAAATGATACATCTCGCACCTTCTGATCTGCGTAACTCTTCTGTCTAGACTGAGCTGTGCGAAGTCTCTCCTGAATCAACTTCACCTTCTCCAAAGCATCCTTCACTAGATCGGTGCCATATAGCTTAGCCTCTCCAGGCTCAAACCACCCGATGGGAGAACGACATCGCCGACCATGCAAGGCCTCAAATGGAGCCATCTCAATGCTAGACTGATAACTATTATTATAAGCAAACTCGGCCAAAGGCAGGAACTGGTCTCACTGCCCTCCAAATTCAATCACACATGCATATCCTCCAATATCTGAACCGTCCGCTCCGACTGCCCGTCAGTCTGAAGGTGGAATGTTGTGCTGAGTTTTATTTGGGTGCCTAACTCATTATGCACGACTCCCTAGAAATGTGAGGTGAACTGAGGACCTCGATCTGATATAATGGACACAGGCACACCGTGCAACCGAACTATCTCCCGAATGTAGATCTGGGCCAACCTCTAAGAAGTATAAGTAGTAGCTACTTGAATGAAATGTGCTGATTTGGTCAACTTGTCCACAATGACCCAAATTGCATCAACCTTCCGCAAGGTCCGTGGAAATCCAACTACGAAATCCATAGTGATGCGCTCCCATTTCCACTCAGGTATAGGCATCTGCTGAAGTAGGCCTCCTGGCCTCTGGTGCTCATACTTAACCTGCTGGCAATTTAAACACCTAGATACATACTCCACTATGTCTTTCTTTATCCGTTTCCACCAGAAATGCTACCTCAATTCGCGATACATCTTCGTAGCACCAGGATGAATAAAATATCGAGAACTATGAGCCTCTTCTAGAATCCTCTCCATCAGGACATCAACATTGGGGACACATAAGCGACCTTGAAGTCTCAAAACACCATCCTCACCAATAGAAACCTCATTGGCACCACCATATACCACTTTATCCCGAAGAGCCTCCAAGTGCGGATCATCATACTGACGATTCTTGATCTCCCCCAATAATGAAGATCGGGCCATCACACATGCAAGAACCCGGCTGGGATCGGAAAGGTCCAACCTCACCAGGCGATTAGCCAAGGACTGAATGTCCAAAGCTAGAGGTCTTTCCTCTGCTGAAATGAAAGCCAAAACTACCCATACTCTCTGGCTTCCTGCTTAAGGCTTCCGCTAACACGCTCGCTTTGCCCGGATGATAAAGAATGGTGATGCCATAATCCTTCAGCAACTCAAGCCACTTGCGCTGCCTCAAGTTAATATCCCTCTGCTTGAACAAGTGCTGCAGACTTCGGTGATCTGTATAAACCTCACAAGGCACCCCATACAAGTAATGCCTCCAAATCTTAAGAGCATGAACAATCGCCGCCAACTCTAGATCGTTCACAGGGTAATTCTTCTCATGAACTTTCAGCTGCCGTGAAGCATATGAAATAACTCGCCCCTCCTGCATCAACACACAACCCAAACCAACGCGCGAAACGTCACAATAAATCGTATACATCCCAGAGCCTGAAGGCAACACTAGAACTGGTGCTGAGGTCAATGTTGTCTTGAGCTTCTAAAATCTCGCCTCACACTCGTCGGACCACCAAAATGGGGAATTCTTCTAGGTAAATCTAGTCAAAGGAGTTGTAATGGATGAAAAACCCTCCACAAATCGGCGATAATAACCCGCTAGACCCAAGAAACTCCTGATATCTGTAGCTGAAGTATGGCGTAGCCAACTCCAAACTGCCTTAATCTTCTTAGGATCAACCTTGATACCTTCTCCAGATACCACATGCCCCAAGAATGCCACAGAATCCAACCAAAACTCACACTTGGAGAACTTAGCATACAACTTCTGTTCTCACAAGGTCTGGAGCACAACTTTAAGATGCTGCTCGTGCTCCCCCAGGCTACGTGAGTAAATCAGAATGTCATCAATGAAGACAATGATAAAAGAATCAATATAAGGCCTGCACATTATGTTCATCAAGTTCATAAATGTTGCTGGGGCATTAGTCAAGCCAAAGGACATCACCAGGAACTCGTAATGACCATATCTCATACGAAAGACAGTCTTCGGAACATTCGAGTCCCGAATCTTCAGCTGATGGTACCCCGATCTCAAGTCAATCTTAGAAAACACCCGAGCACCCTGCAACTGGTCAAACAAATGATCGATACGCGGCAACGGATACTTGTTCTTGATGGTAACCTTGTTCAACTGGCGGTAGTCAATACACATCTGCATAGTCCCATCCTTCTTCTTCACAAATAACACTGGAGCACCCCAAGGCGATACGCTCGGTCTGATAAACCCCTTAGCTAAAAACTCATCAAGTTGTTCCTTCAATTTCTTCAGAGCCATACAATATGGGGAAATAGATATGGGTTGGGTGCCTGGAGCTAAGTCAATGCAAAAATCAATGTCACGATCCGGTGGCGCCTGGAAGGTCTGAAGGGAATACATCATCAAACTCTCGAACTACTGGCACTGAATCAATCGTCGGAGACTCGACGGTGGTGTCCTGCACATAAGTAAGATAATACAAACAACTCTTCTCGACCATATGTCAAGCCTTCAGGAAGGAAATAACCCGACTAGCGGATTTAACTGAGGAACCTCTCCACTCCAGTCTCGGCAACTCGAGCATGGCTAGAGTAACAGTCTTGGCATGGCAATCTAGAATGACATGATAGGTAGACATCCAATATATGCCCAGGATAACCTTAAAAATCAACCATATCAAGCAACAAGAGGTCTGCTCTGGACTCGAACCCACAGAATGTAACCACACAGGACCGATAAATCCGGGCCACAACCACAGAATCACCCACAAGAGTGGACACATAAACAGGAGTACCCAAGGACTCACGAGGAATATTCAGGGAATGAGAAAATAAGGTTGATACACATGAATAAATGTACCATGGATCAAATAATACCGATACATCTCTACCGCAAACTGAAATAATACTTGTGATCGCGGCGTCTGAGGCCACTGCATCTGATCTGGCCAGAATTGCATAGAATATGGTTGGAGCGCCGAATGACTGGCCTCCACCGGAATGAACAGGAACTAACGGGGCTCCCCCTGACTGGCCTCCACCTCTAGGACGACCTCTACCAACCTATCCTCCACATCTGGGTGGCCGAACTATCGGTGTTGTAATCATAGGCTGATGACTCTGTTGCACGGCCTTGCCCCGAAGCCTGGGACAAGTCCTCTTAATATGGAATGGATCCCCGCACTCATAACAACCTCTCGGCACCATAGCATGTTGCCCTGAAGGACCCTGAATAGTTGGAGAACGGTATGTACTCTCTAGCATGGCACTAAAATAAGGGTTGGTAGACCCCTGATGACCAGAATACCCACCAGAGGAACCATGAATGACTGGTGGGCGATAAGAACTCTCTGGAATAGCGCTGAAATAAGGCCTCGTGGGAGCACCTCGAGAGGGTAATGGTGGTGCTAAATACGGGGCCTACTGGACTGGCCCCTACCAAACTGGCCTCTGCCCCTGTCTGGAGCATCTCTGAAATCTCCAAAAAATCTAGCCCTCTTATCCTGCTGCCCCTGCTCTCTGCTCCTCTACCGATAACCCTCAATCCTGCGAGCAATCTCTACCACAAGCTGATAAGGAGTCCTCATCTCCACCTCTCGGGCCATGTTGTCCCTAATGCCTGAGTGTAACCCGGCTACAAATCTCCCCACTCTCTCTGCTTCAGTAGGAAGTATCATGAGTGCATGACGAGACCACTCAAAAAACCTAGCCTCATAGTCAATCACTAACATCTGACCCTGATCCAACTGCTCAAACTAATACCGCAGCTCTTCCCTATCAGAGGGTGGAATATATCTGTCCAGGAATAACTGAGTGAACTGCTCCCAAGTTAGGGGAGGAGAATCTGCCAGTCTGCCAAGAATGTAGGACTGCCACCATCTGCGAGCCCTGCCCTCTAGCTGAAAAGTAGTGAAGTCAACTCTATCGGACTCCAGTATCCTCATGTTGTGCAGTATGTACCTGTATCTATCAAGAAAGTCCTGATCATCCTCATGGCGCTCACATCCGAAGAGAGGAGGGTGCAGTCTGGTCCATCTGTCTAATAACTTCTGCGGATCACCGTCCGCAACTGGTCTAGGCTCAGGTGTTGTTGCTGCCACTGGCTGAACCCCACCCATGGGCGGTGTACTCGGGGTCTGATATACTGCTATTGCATGTCCAAAGACTTGTACAGTAGGGGTCTGTTCTCCCCCTCCCGCCTGAGATGTGGTTGAATCGGCTGGAAATAAACCAACCTGTGTCATGGTGTCCATGAACCTCATCATACAACCCATGACCTCCTGAAATCCTGGAGCTATCATAAAGTCCAAAGGGGTAGGATCTGTAGTGATGTGTGGCTAGAATTCGTGATTTTAAGCATTATATCCCTCGCATTTTATGAGCTTTAATGATAAAATACACGTCATATGTGCCTAATAGGGTTTTTCTAAACATATAAATAGACCCAAAAACATCACATTAGGGAGCTTATGCAGAGGAATTTCGT
>MDKI01277021.1:0-25499 GCA_005239505.1 Nicotiana paniculata
AGGGGAAGGGAGTACTTTTGGGAAGCGAAATAAACTGCTTCAGTCCAAAATTAATTTTTCAAAAAGCACTTTTCAAAAAAAATACTTTTTAAAATAAGCTGATTTTTTCAGCTTAGCCAAACATGCTAGTATTAAATATGATGATAAGATTAGGAACTCTTTTAGAGTTTGTTTGGAAAGACATGTGTAGTACTTGGTTGTGTAATTACCACCCTAGTAATTACACAATATAGTAATTATAATGACCTGTTTGTTTGCCAAAAGGTAATTATAGTATAATTTTCAGTGTCATGTTTGGTTGGACGATTGTAATTACATAGTTAAATAAATTTTTCTTCAGATTCATCTATCAAAATATATTAATAATATAGTAAATAATTATAAATTAATAAATAATATCTTAAAAGTAGTAAATATCTTTCAAATGGATAACACTATTACTTTAATTAATTAATTAAAATTAAAATCAAAATTTTAATATTTTACTAGCTCATTAATGTGTTATAAATACATGTATATATGAGAAATGCTAGATATTATTCATAATCAAGTATTTAAATTATATTTTTTTAAATAAAAATAATAAATAATTATAAATTAGTAAATAATACCGTAAAATATTATCGATATCTTGACTATCTTTCAAGTAAATAATATCTTAACTTAAAATAATTAAAAAAATTTAATGATGAATTTTAAAATTTTACCAACTCATATGAGTAAATATAACATTTATGATCTGTTGTATTTAATAAAAAGAAAAATATGAGTTTAGATTAATAATTATTATTAATAATGAATAGAAAATAAAGCTAGTAATATACAAAATTGTGTTTAACATTAAAGAAACAAAAAAATAGAAAATAAAGAAGCAAAATATGAGAAGTTGCAAAACTATATGAAGCACACTATAAGCAACGTGTTACAAGGTTAAAAATGAGAATAAGAGAAATAAAAAAGAAATATTATAAAAAATAGTACTTAATATACTTTAAAAATAAAATTAAAAAATTTAAAAAGTTATATTACTTTGTAATTACCACCAACTCTAACCTAAATTGAAGAGTTTAATTATAATTTTTTAATTATACTCAATTTCATACTAACTAATAGCCTTTTTGGCCAAGCATTTTTTTGGGCCAAAAGTGCTTTTTTTTTTTGCCAAAAGCACTTTTGACCAAAAATTGAGGTGTTTGGCCAAGCTTTTGGAAGGAAAAAAAGTGCTTTTGAGGAGAAGCATGTAAATGCCCAATTTTGCACTTTCTTTTTGTTTGTTTTTTATGTATGTAGGCATTAGAGTTATATTATTTGTTGAGGGGGTTAAGGGGATTGATCTTGTCATGGACCAAAATCAGCGGCCCAAAGCTCCAGATTCGCCCAGCTTTCAGGCCCCAACTTGACACGTCAAAACAACGTCGTTTTGGTTAAGTGCACTCATCTTGGCTTGATCCAACATTCACCATTTAATCTTCATTCTTGGTATTTAAACCCTAAGATGGTCGAATTTTACCCTCATTTTTGCCTTATTTTCTTTCTTCTTCCTCTCTCTTCTCATTCTCTCATCTTTCTTTGAGACCGCTCTTAAACCCTTGCGCCGGCGGCCGGAAATCGCCTCATGGCAGCGGCGCACCTCCATTCCTCAGCACAATCTCACCATCTCCTCCTCTCACTACCCTCATTCCAAATCCTCCAAATCTCCACCAATCCCCATAAATCTAACCCTAACTGAAACTCTAGCCGTCGCTCACCACCCCAAACTCCAGAAGTTTCACACCACTGGCCTCCTCTCACTCTCCTCTTCTCCGTTCCATGCCCCAAAACCTTCAAAACCCCTCCAAAATCCGGCTAGAATTCGGCCGAATTCCGGCCAACCACCATTGCCGCTACCTCACGTTGTTGAGCCTCTGTTCCAGCATGATCACGACCCTTAGTCTCTCTTTCTCTTCGACACAGTGCTGGACTCAACTTGGTTCGCCAGAGTTTGTTTTTTTTCAGCATTTGTCGTCGAGAAAAAGAGGCATGGAGGTCGATTCACCGTCTATTTGTGTCGCACTACTGGTTCGAAGCCTGAGCATTTAGGTAAAACACTAATCTTTTCCTATGTGTTTCTGATTTGTTTGTTGTAATATATTTTATTGTAGTTTTCTTATTTAAGTTAAATTTTGTTAGTTATCTTCCTAGTTTAACGTTTGATGTAGTTTCTGTTTCTTTAGCGATTAGGTTTAGGTTTTAATTTGTGTTCTATGTCTATGCTTTTTCCTAATTATGTAATTTGTGCTTTCGATCTTGTTAAATTAGGATAGTTGTTCTAGTTTATTTTCAACAAAATACTAACTCGTATTGATTCTTGTTGTTTAAAGTTTAGTTAATATCGGTTAATTGTTGTTTGTTTGGTTTTGATTATCTGTTTGTTTTAGTTACTATGAGTTTAGTTAGTTTGATGTTTTGATTGGTTCAACCAGTTCCTCGTTAGGTTGTTACCATTGTTGTAATGAGGTTATGTTTTTCAAATGGGTTGTTTGGTTTCAAATTGCTTTTTGAATTATGTTGAAGTGTTGTTAATCTAGTTGTTACTTAGCAAGTGATGTTTTCCTGTTTGGTTGATAACTTGAGTCTAGTTATATGGTTGCTTGTGTTTTGGTTTAAAAACATAAGGTGGTAATGTTATTTGGTTAAAAATGAAGAGTAGATAAGTTGATCCTGATTTAGGGTACAAAGTAGCTTACCTTTTAGTACTAGAGTCACTGAAATACTCCCTTTTACCCTATGCTTCTGCCACATTTCTTGAAGGACTGTCCTTCCCCCTTTTGAACAGTTTTTAGCACAAAAAGTAAGTCTTTTGAGCAGTTTTTTGGTGAAACAAAATTTTTCCAAAAATGACTTTCTTTGCTTACTTAAGGGATGATCTTTTCATATTTTACACACAGCATCTTGCACTAAAAAAGAACACAAAAAACTTGAGAGAAATCAGCTTAACTTCAAGAAATAGTGGGCTGAAACTTGAGAGCTTTGAATGAGTTTTTCTGAGAAATAAAAATACTTCAAAGAATAAAAGTATTAAAAGTTAGTTTCTGGTTTTTTTAATCTCTGAAAATTATCTGAGCTTTTGAGGTCTCTTCCGGGTCGTCTCTTTGGTTCTTTTTACTGATGTTGTTGCTGGCTCTTAGTTGCTGATTTTTGGGTACTTTTGCTGGGTTTTCTATTTCGTTTCTGGGTGTTTTGGTTGTTGTTTCTGCTGTTGTTCCTGCTTGTTTCACTGTTGTATGTTTAAATTTGTGACCCAGGTAATCTTATCTCTTTTTTTGTAATGAGACTCTATTAGACAGTGATAAAGAAGATCTAATAGTTGAAGTTTTAGCATGTTTCTATTTGCTGCCCAGCTCCTTCCAGCCATTTTCGTGAATTGTTAACTCGCCTCATCTTATCTCAAAGTGATTTTTATTTTCATATGTTAGTATTTATGTAAGGATCGTTCATGGTGCGCGTTAATGTTTAGATTCATAAAAGTAATCTCTAGCTTTAACTATTTCCAATATTCAAGGGTCAAGTTCATTTAGTTTCTCTTCCGTAGATGTTGTAGGACAAAGATATAAAAGAGATAAGGTTAGTTCTAGAGTTTAATTAAAAAATAAAATTATTTAGAATCGTATTTTTGATTTACTGTGGTGGTTAGTTTCATATTAAGCTTGAATGTATATTCTTGTTTAATTTAAGTGAAAATGGTCATCTGCTTGGTTTAAGCTCTTAAGATCAATTCCGGTTGTTCAAAAATAATACTTTGATTATATATAATACATAGCCATGAGAATAAAAAATGAAATTCAAATCACTAGAAAAATACAGATCTAGTCACGTTATTTAATACATGAATTTAGTTTAAATGAAATAAATTTTCTTTTCCTTTGTGTCCCTTTTTTGTTATGTTTATTTTAATCTCATTTTAGAAATTCATTTCAAAATGAAGTGCCATGAATCAATATGTTTTAGAAAGTCACTTGGATCTCTTAGCTCGCTTCCAGAATTGAAATTAGAATTCACAAAGGGGTTACATCATTTTTGTTCATACTTGCTTTTGATTTCTAAGTGGAGCGACACACAACTATCTTGCGCCCACGTTGTAATTCCAACTGCAATTTTGTGTTAAGACTGTCAATGAATATTAGTTACATCATTTTAATTAATAAATAATGAGAATAAGGTAATTTATTGGTCCAATATTCACATGTGAACTCGTTATCCTCAATCTGTAAAGAAGTTTTATCTTTTCACTGAAGAATGAACTAACCTTTTCATAAGCTAATTAATAGCTTTAACCAAGATGAATAATTTTGTCTTAACCGATGTCAAGAAGACTCGCTTTGAAATAAAGACATAAATAAAATGTCAAGATTGTGAGGATATGTCTTGTTCCAATTCTTTCAAATAAATAAAAGTTTTATTTAATTAACTTCGATTAGACTCCACTTTTAGGTGCGACACATGAGCTAAGGTCGGGGATACTCGTCTTGGTTAGTGTAGGCTAGGGTCGGGGATACTCGTCTTAGTTCGAGATTAATGAAGTCATCAACAATAAAAGCGGGCATAGGCAAAACATGAAAATCAAATAGAGCACAGCTTATTTAAAATTGATTTAAAGCCAAATATAGTCAATAAAGTGACCGTGCTAGAACCGCGGGACTCGGGGAATGCCTTACACCTTCTCCCCGGTCAACAGAATTCCTTACCTGGACTTTGCTTTCGCAGACCAATGATAAAAGAGTTATATCTTACTTTGACTAGGGATTCGAATAAAAGGTGACTTGAAACACCCAAAAATCAATTCCAAGTGGAGACTCTGTAAATAAATAATCCCTATTCAAATTTGTCACTTTAATTGGAAAAACTCTTTAACCCACAATCCATAATACATATCTTTTGGGGGGGTAGAAAAGGGGTGTGACAGCTCTGGCGACTCTGCTGGGGACAACCAGAATTCGAGCTTGTACATATTGACTTTTATTTGGCTTTATTAATTTTGTATATGTTGTGATTTATTTGTTCCTAATGTGTTACTTGTTCGCTTTTTACCGCTTTGATATTATTGAACTGTACATATAATTGTCTTCTTACGCACCCCCTCTGAGTCTTCTGAATACAACCCCGGGAATCACGGATATGCGCCCCATTCTTTTTGAGATAAAGTCGGTGGACCTGGGCTCCCGATGAAGTATTATTAGTCACCCATATTTAAGAACGGGGAGGGTCCAGTAGTTAAGTCGGAGAAGTATTGGTCCCGGTACACTACCCCTTCCCAACTCGAGTTGTCCGCTTGTTTTATGGCCAGTCTAGATACACCTCATCCCCTAGGAATTTTAAAACCTAGAAGAACAAGCCACATTCATGGTTATCCTAGTAGGTTCGCTTTATTTTCATCACGTGCATTTATCTTAGCGAAACTCGGCACAGGGGCCGGGTCCGTATAAGACAGTTATCCTATTTGAGACCATCATGTTCACTTATGTGCTACTTGCTACATCATTTGTAAGGTTTTCTTGCATTGTTGACCGGCTTTAAAAAATTAGTTGAGCGGAATTATTAAAATAAAATAAAATAAAAAATAAAAACTTTCTCCTAGTTTAGTACAAATACTCATCTTTTACTAAGATTTTGTATTAGTCTGGCGCGAGGTGTAAAGATTAATTTTCATAAAAATCAAAAGAGAAAAATACTCACAGAACTACGCGGGTTTGATTCTCATCGGAGGTGAGATACGTAGGCAACCTTCATCGGGTTCAGCCCCTATTTTTGCAAGAGTTTTCGAAATCGGTGTGTCCATAGTATTTTTCAATTTTTTTTAAAAATAATAATAATAAATCTATAGCTTTGCTGCTTTTTGTCTTTTTCATTATTTTTGCCTTTGCGTTCGATAGCTAATATTTTACCATTTTGCCCTTATGTCGAACCATTTTTGCCGAAATAGCCTTAAAACCTTCCTTGGAAGTGCCATAGGGCTATGTCCATACAAAATGGTTACTTTGCTCGTTTTTAACACCTTTTACCATTTCATCTTTATTTTTGACCGTTTTGCTGGGACAACCTTTAAATCTTCCTCGGAAGTGTCTAAGGGCTATTTTCGTAAAAATAGTCATTTTATTTTTGCCGTGTCGTCCTTTATTTTTGGCCATTTTGCCAAGTCAACCTTATAGTTTTTTTTTGTGAAGTATCAAATGAGTGTTTCTCGTAGAAAATAAATTTTTATTTATTTTTACCCGCTTATCCATGTGTCCGGGTATTTTTACCAAGACAGCTTTAATACTTTTATTGGAGGTACTGAAGAGCCGTTTTCATAAAAAATAACCTTCTTGTTCCCCTCATCACCTTTTATCATTTTTTCATTGTCCGACCGTTTTTTCTAGCCTTCCTCCCATAAGAAGTTTGTAGGTTCCAAAAGTCTACTTAGTGTCATTTCTTTGAGTTTAGATTAGGACTTGACTTCATATTTTTATTTATCTAGGTACGATATGGATCCAGTTAATGGGAGACCTGACAAGAGGCCGAGAGATGAAGAGCACTCGCCGTTTAAGATTGTCGACAAAATGCCTAGGTTATTAAAGCGATGGTGGAACAACATAGATGGGTTTGAGCAAGGGAAGATCAAGGATTATTTGAAAAACTTGGTAAACATCATGGAGATTGAGCCTAAACGAGAACTCATCGAGGCTTTGGTTTATTCCTGGGACCCGAAGAACAATGTGTTTCGTCTTAATGGGTTTGAAATGACTCCTACCTTGAAGAAATTCGTTGAATATACAGATCTGGGGAAAAAGAGTCGAACAAAGAAACTTTTGGCTCCTAGGGATGTCACTGCTACCAAGTTCCTTGAGCATATGTGGATCAGCCACACCGAGATAGTACATGTAGCGCAAGGGCAGGTCCGCCTAGATTTCTTGTATGACAGGTACAGACATGAAGGGGGGTTCTTATAATATGGGCGAAGCTTGTTAATAAACAGAACCAACACACATGGTGAGAACACGGACAGAAAGTATTCATTGTAGCTTTCTTGGGGTGCATGGTCTTCCCAAGAGAGGATCGGAAGATCAACATTCGGTTATCTGGGATAGTCACAGCCATGATGAAAAGAAAAGATTCTTCCATTCTTCCGATGGTATTAGCAGATATCTTTTGTGCCTCGACTAGGTGCTAGGAAGGAAGAGGTTTCTTTGAAGGTTGCAACCTCCTGCTCCAGATGTGGTTCATGGATCATCTTTTCCGTCGTCCTTATCAGGTAGACCACCGTACTTGTTGGGGTAATCATGTTCTCCAGTATAATGCTAGATTAAAAAGTGAGTTAGAGATTCGCAGTTTTCCAGAAAGTGTCCAAGATTGGAGGGAATATCTCCACTCCTTAACAGATGCTCAGGTTACATGGAACTATCCTTGGTTCACCGCAGAATATGTCATATATAAGTCATCTTTCCATCTGTTTTTGTTCTTGATGGGGCTCTGAGATTATCAGCCATATGCTCCCATGAGAGTTCTACGTTAGTTGGGTCACAAGCAGATAATTCCCCTGGTAGAGGTTATGGAAAACTTTATCTGGGAAGCAACATTAGAGGATCCCATTCGTGAAGATTATGCTCAACGTGTTTGGAATGGCACTAAGATACTCGAGCATGGAACCATGGTGGCAGATCGAGAACGGGGTGAGCTGAATACTTTTTATCTTGAGTGGTTTTATAATCAAGATGCTCTCGCAGATAGACCGGGGACAGTAAAGAGCACCACGAAGTGGGAGGCTGAGATTCAACACAGAGTTGGGCTGGCTAGGGAAGAGATGAAAAGAGATTATGAATCTGCCTTCGGAGCACTGCAAGAAAAGCTCGGCATCATTAAAGTAGACAGGGATTTGCTATATGATGCTTTTGAGAAAGAGAAAGCTCAGTGGGCAGGAGATAAGCAATCACTCAAAGCCCAAATTCGGAAGAAGAACATATCCACAACCGCTCAGCAGCAGGAAGAGAGAGAAACCCAGTTCAGGGTAGTCCGTGATCATGAGCGCATGAGTTACACTTCACTAATCCAAGGTCTAAGGGATCAGCTAGGGGGAGTTGAGTCAAGCAAGGAGCGCCAGATCGCGGAGTTTGAAATAGAAATACATCACTATCCAAGTATGATCAATCGGTTGGAGAAGGAGTCACTAGAAGTTCAGCGCCAGAGAGATATGGCCTTGGAGCGCGAGCATGATGCGTTGGATCTAGCCGAAACTCGTGGTCAGCAAAATCAAGAGTTGTATTTGGCTCAGAAGCACATTAAGGGAAAGATCCCCGAGGTAGCCACATATACCTCCTGATCTTGCATGAGTTGCCAGGGAATGACGCCCGAGCGGTTCGCAGAAGTATCATTGAACACTTCCCGTCACATATCTACAGATTTAGAAAGGATATATCGTGATGTTGGGGGTTAGCCGCAGGACTAAGTTCCATGACCACAGTGATGCTATTGGATTCTCCCGCAAAGATCAGAGTCTCTTTTATTTGGCAGTCCATTTTGATTGTTCATTTGTTGTTACCGAGTCTGTAATAGTCTTTGGTATGTTGAGTCTTGTTGTTTTTCTTTTATCTCCAAAAGTCTGTTTCTGAGTCGAGTTTGGTCTTGTTTAGATGTTCATGTTTATGTAATTTTTGTTTTCGAGTCTTGTATTGAAAAAAATTTAATTGAAAACTCAATGAAAAAGATTTTGTTTTAGAAAATTCGAAATTGAACCAAAGATGTTTGTTTTGTAAAAAAAAAAAGAAGAGAGAATATGGACGTGTCCCTGAACTACGTGATGATCTGATTCATGCGGCGACATGATACGTAGGCAACCCCCGAAAGGTTCGATCAAAATATTTTTCTATGGTTCTAAAATGAGGGAACACAGTGAGGTGAGGGAAAAAGAAAAGCGAAAAAAATGAGAAAGAGAGAGAGAGAAAAAAAATTTATTAAGAGCGTAAAAAAGCAGCAGCCTTATAAGCCAGGATGAAACATGAAGCCTTCCAAAAGCATGTTAGAAATGGTGAAAATGTTAGGAACATGGCATATTTACGTGTGATTCATATCTGTAAAATGCTTAACCCTAACATGTTTGTTGCCTTTTATATAGTAAGCTTAAGGTGGTTGGTTTGTGTTGAAACTGGTAACACATCATTACTTCACCAGATCTAAAGGAAAGGTAACGATGGCTAATAATGATAAAATCGAGTTGGTCAGTGACGACCCCCATGGTTAGTCAGTTGAGCAAGAGTCGGAGGAAGTAAGAAGAATAAAACAATTGTCTGATGTATATCAGGCTTGGGTATTTGGTCAGCCTCCGCCTTAGGGTCCCTCAGAAGGAACTTCTATTGTACCCATGGCTACTCAACCACCGCTCCATGCAACGAGCGATCACATTCTACCACCAGGGTATGTGCCAAACTACAACTTCCATGTTGCCCCTGGTATCTCTAATGTGCGACCTCCAACCGCACTGGTCAGGAACACCCCTCTTGTTATGTCTGGAGCGCCGGTATATACCATCCCACCACCAGATCCTGTGACGAGGCCAAAAAACGATCCACCATCTCATGCTTACGATAGCTAATACTACTCTCCAAATATGGCTTTCAGGGTCTCGGCTCCACACAATCAGACTCTTCTGTACGAATCACCAGTGGAAAATGAAGAGCCTGCAAAGAAGGGTGAGTCAGATGAGATAGCCAGGAAAATGAAAAGTCTTGAACAGAACATAAAGAATACAGGGACTAGGTGGTCACAAAAGTGTATCGTTCAGTGATCTATGCATGTTCCCTTACATCCATTTACCATCAGGGTTCAAGACCCCAAAATTTGAGAAGTATGATGGACACGGCGACCCTATCGCCCACTTGAAAAGGTAGTGCAACCAGCTGAGGGGTGCAGGTGGAAAAGAAGAATTGCTGATGGCTTATTTTGGGGAAAGTCTTGTGGGGGTAGCCTCCGAATGTTTCATTGACCAAAATATCTCTCATTGGCATGTCTGGGACGACATGGCTCAGGCCTTCGTCAAAAAATTCCAATACAACATAGATATTGCACCAGATCGCAATTCCCTGTCCAATATGAAGAAAAATCTGATTGAAAGCTTTAGAGAGTATGCAATCAAGTGGAGGGATCAAGCATCTAGATTCAAGCCACCCATGGATAACCACGAGTTAATCACTATTTTTCTGGAGGCTCAAGAGCCTGATTACTTTCAGAACATGATGTCCGCGATGGGTAGACCTTTTACAGAAGCAATCAAAATAGGGGAGATGGTCGAATTGGCCTCAAGACTGGCAGAATTGTAAGCCAAGCTGCTCTCAAAGCCACCACCCAAGCTATCCAAAATGGGTCGGGAAGCTTGGAAAATAGAAAGAAGAGAGATGAAGGGTCCATGGTGACTTCGGGATCCAGGGAAGTTCAAAGAGGGGCATCGCACCCTTATGTGCAAGTTCATCAGGGGAAATCCAGCTACCATCAACAATATTACCCTTCGCCAATTCCTCAATACTCTGTGGGCCCACCACAGTATACAGTGTTCAATGCTCAATCCTATGCTCGGCCTCCTAATCAGCAAATACAGGCACCAGCTCTAAGGATTCGCCAGCCTCAGCAACAAAATATTTGGGCACCCTACAATGCTCGTCCCATGCAGGATTATGGTCGAGAGTAGAGGCCGGCGGAAAAATTCACTCTATTGGCTGAATCATACTCTAGTTTATTCCAGAAGCTGAAGCAAATAGGCATGATCGGACCCATCGCTCCCCACCATATGCATCCTGATTCACATGGATTTCAAGCAAATGCTAGATGTGAATATCATTCAGGTGCCTCCAGACATAGCACTGATGACTGTTGGACTCTGAAAAGAGCCATAGAAATACTAATTTTTGTAAAACTGATTGTAGTGACAAATGACGAGGGCCCTCCTAATGTGACCAACAACCCCTTGCCAGTACATAATGATGTTCACTTTGTGGGAATGATTAACTGAGATCAAGAATGCAAGACGGCTTCTCGAGCAGAAATGATAGTAGGAACGATGCAAGAGGGAACCAAACCGGAAGTCAGTCCAAGCCGAGACGTGCCATTGATTGTGAAAGGTGCCCTGATCTTAGAAAAGGTAACTTTATTTGTTTCCAAGGTCTTGAGATTGGAAGTTCGCTCCAATGTTCCAAGCCCAAGGTTGTATGTCCTTGGAGGCTACCCTAACGCAAAGCAGAATCAGGGTGGTATGAAGGGTATAACAAAGCCGATCATAATCAAACCTACCATGCAGCCCCCTGTGACAAACAAGAAAACCACTCCTTGGAACTACAACAAAACTGTGATGACTTACAAAGGCAAGGAAATCATGGAAAAAGTGGGGAAACTGGAGGTTTGACTCGATCGGGGAGGTGTTACTCTCCAGAAGAGTTGAGGATGGCCAAGAAAATTAGAGAGAGCCAATTGCCAATAAAGAAACCAGTCACTGAAGAAGAGGCAGAAGAGTTTTTGAAAAAGATGAAAGTTCAGGATTACTCAATCATTGACCAGTTGAGTACTGTCCAAATCTCGCTACTATCTATGCTCATACATTCAAAAGAGCATGCCCGTGTACTAATCAAAATCCTGAACAAGGCACATGTCTCAGAGAAGACCACAGTGAATCAGTTAGAGAGGATGGCCAACAGATTTTTTGAGGTGAACAGAATCACCTTTACTGATGATGAACTCCCCGAAGAAGGAGTCGGGCACAACTAGGCTTTACACTTGACTGTTAAATGTGAGGGGCACCACGTAAAGCGATTCATGGTTGATGGAGGCTCGAGGGTAGATGTATGCTCTCTCTCCACCTTACAAAGCATGAAGATCAATACAGACAGAATTCGACCCAGCAATGTCCGTATCCAGGATTTTGATGGTTCAACGAGAGATACCATTGGGGAGATCAACCTCACCATGACGATTGAGCCGGTTGACTTTGAAATTGTCTTCCAGGTAGTGGGCATGGACACTTCTTAAAACTTTGTTCTTAGAAGGACATGGATCCATACGACTCGAGCTGTTCCATCCACCTTGCATCAGATGATCAAATTCGAACATGACAGGCAAGAAATTATTGTTCATGGGGAAGACGAGTCGTCCATTTATAAAGACATGTTAATCTCATGTATTGAGGCCAAGGAAGGGTGGTGAGTCCATTGTCTATCAAGATTTTGAAGTGGTTGTTATGGACATGTTGGGGAACAAAGGCCCATTCTGCATCCTCGTCTTTCCGCCACATCTATAATGGTGGCTGCACTTATGTTGAGACAGGGTTATAAGCCAGGAAAAGGCTTGGGGGCATCATTTCAAGGAATTTCAGAGCCCATTTCTCTGTTCAATAACCAGGGTACTTTTGGTTTAGGCTTCAGGCCAACAAAAGCAGACAAAGACAAAGCTAAGCACCGCAAAAAGCATGGATAGGTCTTGCAACAACCTATCCCTCACATTTTCTACACTTTTGTCAAGCCACAACTCCAAGAAGGTCAAAATTCCTCGGCGTAGGCAAATATTGATGAAATTTGCCATGGACTCAGTCATATGTTTTCTGAAGTGAATATGATCCAGGATAGTGAGGGCACTAGTCGTGCTGATATGCAACTAATTGGCCCAGACGCCATGCTCAACAATTGGGAAGCAACTCCTCTTCCCACAAAGAAGGAGTCTTGGTAGTTTGCTTTTGCAGCTTCTTTTTTGTATTTTGGGTTACTTTCAGGGTTGTAATCCAAACATCTCAGCATGATTGTTTTGTTTTGATGTTAGCCCCTCTATCCTTTCTAATTCAATGAAATGCAGTTCAATTTTGTATTTTTTCCTTTTTCTAATTCCAGTCATTTTGTTTCCATTTCAGTTTTGTTAATGACGGATTTAATAATATGACATGCGTGCGGAATTCAGGCTAAGATCTTAAAAAGTTGTCTAATTTCAAAATAATGCATCAAGAGGTTGAATATGATGAAGATGAGGCTGTTGAGGAAATAACAAGAGTTGGAACAATTTGAAAACAAGCCTAAGCCTAACCTCAATGAAACTGAGTCCATTAATATTGGAAGTCATGAAGAAGTTAGAGAAACAAAGATAAGCATTCACACTGAACAAAAAACCAGAGATGCCTTGATTCAACTTTTATTTGAATACAGGGATGTGTTTGCTTGGTCTTACGATGATATGCCGGGGTTAAGTGTTGATCTAGTAGCTCATAAGCTTCCCAGGTATCCTGATTTTCCACCAGTCTAACAAAAGCAAAGAAAATTTAAAACAGACATGAGTGACAAAATAAAGGAGGAAATAATAAAGCAACTGAGCGCCAATGTGGTCAGAGCTGTACGATACACCACCTGGGTGGCATATGTTGTGCATGTGCCAAAAAAGGATGGAAAAACAAGAGTCTGTGTTGACTACAGAGACCTGAACAAAGCAAGTCCAAAGGATAATTTTCTTGCCAAACATCCACATTCTTGTAGATAATTGCACAAAGCATGAGATACAATCATTTGTGGATTGCTATGATGAGTACCACCAGATTCTAATGGATGAGGATGATGCAGAAAAGACCTCTTTCACCACTCTGTGGGGTACTTATTGTTATAGGGTCATGCCATTTGGTTTGAAGAATGCATGCGCAACTTACATGAGGGTCATGACCACCATTTTCCATGACATGATGCCCAAAGGGATTGAAATATATGTCGATGATGTCATCATAAAATCAAAGACACAAGCTAAGCACGTGCGTGATTTGAAAAAGTTCTTCGAACGGCTTCGAAGGTATGACCTTAAGCTTAATCCAGCCAAGTGTGCATTTGGGGTTCCATCTGGGAAACTCCTTGGTTTTATAGTCAGCCGGAGAGGCATAGAATTGGATCCATCTAAGATAAAGTCCTATCGAGATCTGCCACCCCCGAAGAACAAAAAGGAAGTCATGAGTTTGCTCGGGAGGCTGAACTACATCAGTAGGTTCATTGCTCAGCTCACAACCACGTGTGAGCCCATCATTAAGTTGCTGAAAAAGGATGTTGCTATCAAGTGGATGGACGATTGCCAAAAATCTTTTGATAGGATCAAAGACTATTTGTCAAAACCCCTTGTACTGGTACCACCTGAACCTGGTAGGCCTTTGTTTTTATATCTATCGGTGATGGATAATTCCTTTGGATGCATTCTGGGGAAACATGATGCAATAGTCAAAAAGGAACAGGCAATCTATTATTTGAGCAAGAAGTTCAAAAATTATGAGGTTAAGTACACCCTTTTAGAAAGGACGTGTTGTGCCTTGACTTGGGTTGCTCAGAAGTTGAGGCATTATCTCCTAGACTACACCACTTACCTCATATCCATAATGGATCATTTGAAGTACATCTTTCAAAAGCCAATGACCACTGGCAGGCTCACAAAAATGGCCTCACAAGGTTCGACATTGTCTATGTCACTCGCACCGCAGTGAAAGCATAGGCTTTGGCAGAGAATCCAGTTGATGATGATTACAATCCACTGAGCACATACTTCCTACATGAAGAGGTCAACATAATAGAGCAAGTATTTCCGGACGACAACCATGTATGGAAAATGTATTTTGATGGGGCTGTCAATATCAAAGGAGTTGGGATCGGGGCAATCCTTATCTCACCTATTGGACAACATTACCCGGAAACGGCCCGACTTTGGTTCTTATGTACTAATAATACGGCAGAATAAGAATCTTGTATCATCGGTCTGAAAATGGCCCTCGATCTGGATGTGCATGAACTATTGGTTATGGGAGATTCTTATTTGCTTATCCGGCAAGCCCAAGGCGAATGGGGGACTCGAGACATCAAGCTTATTCCATACAGAAAATATGTGCAAGACCTGAGCAAAAGATTCAAATCCATCGAGTTCAGGTACATTCCCAGGTTTCACAACGAGCTAGCCGACGCCTTTACCTTAGCCTCGATGCTCCCTTATCCAGGTAACACTCATATTGATCCATTAGAAATCCAAGTTCGGAACCAACACGGTTACTGCAATACTATTGAGACATAACCAGATGGAGAACCATGGTATCATGACATAATATGATTCCTGAAAACAAGGGAATACCCAGAGCATCCCAAGGAAGATCAAATAAGAACTATAAGGTGGCTTGCCGGCGGTTTCTTCCTGAATGGGGAAATTTTGTACAAAAGGACCCCAGATTTGAACTTGTTGAGATTCATAGATGCTACAGAAGCTGAGAGGATCATGAGTGAAGTGAATTCGGGGGTATGTGGACCTCACATGAATGGATATGTTTTGGCAAAGAAGATTTTGGGGGCAGGGTATTATTGGCTTACTATGGAGCGAGATTGCTTTAGTTTTGTTCGCAAGTATCACCAATGCCAGATTCATGGTGACTTGATCCACTCGCCACCTTCGGAGTTGCATCCCATGTCCTCTCCTTGGCCCTTCGTTGCTTGGGGAATGGATGTTATCAGGTCAATCGAGACAAAGGCTTCAAATGGGCATAGATTCATTTTGGTTGAAATTGATTACTTCACCAAGTGGGTGGAGGCTGTCACTTTCAAAGCAGTCACCAAGAAAGCAGTGGTAGACTTTGTTCATTCCAACATCATCTGTCGTTTTGGTATCCCAAAGACCATTATCACTGCCAATGCAGCCAATCTAAATAGTAATTTGATGAAGGAGGTATGCGAGCAATTTAAAATTATGCATCTCCATTCTACCCCTTATCGGCCAAAAGCCAAGCCATTGAAGCGGCTAACAAGAACATCAAGAAGATTCTTAGGAAGATGATCCAAGGTTCTAGACAATGGCATAAAAAATTGTCTTTTGCTCTTTTGGGATACCGCACGACTACTCGCACATCTGTTAGTGCAACTCCTTATCTGTTGGTATATGGAACGGAAGTTGTAATACCGGCTGAAGTCGAAATTCCCTCTCTTCGGATCATTTCAGAGTCGGAGATTGAAGATATAGAATGGGTAAAGACCCGACTAGAAAAACTAATGTTGATTGATGAAAAACGGCTAACAGCAGTATGTTTTGGCTAGTTATACCAGCAAAGAATGGCACTGCTTACAACAAGAAAGTGCGTCCAAGGCACTTCGAGGTGGGTCAACTCGTTCTACGTATTCTTCCACACCAAGTAGAAGCTAAAGGAAATTCTCCCCAAACTGGCAAGGACCCTACATCATCAAGAAAGTGTTACCGAAAGGGGCATTGCACTAGGTAGATGAAGAAGGACGGGTACCAGACATGACTATTAACGCAGATGCAGTCAAAAGATATTATGTCTGATATATACCCACTATGGAACTTTCACGCATGATTTTCTCAGATCGAGATGACGAAGGCTATCATTGCTCGTTATTCCAAATATATGTCACCTTCTTTTTAACCCTTTTGAGCCTTATTTGTCTTCTTTATTTTTTTACTTTTTGGAACCTGTGTGCTCGTAAAAGCAAAAAAAAAAAAGTCAAACAACAAAACCTTCTGAGTCACTGAACTACGTCCGACCTGATTCCGAAAGGATACGTAGGCAGCCTTACCCTGGGTTCGGTCCCATCACAAAAAAAAATCCATATTCCCAATGCTCCAAAATTAGGGCAGAACTTTGTCTTATTTTACGATTTTTTTCTGTAGAAATGATTCCAAAAGTTGTAATTCAGTTCAAGGTTCTTTTCGCCTTCTCCCTGTTAAGAACTTCTAATCGATCTTTGAGAATGTTTGAAGTCCCCATGCCAGGGTCATTGGGCAAACCTTCAGCATGTCGTATCTCAGTTACAAAAAAAAAGAAGAATAAATGAGAGTCTTATTGGTGAAAACCCGTATGGGCACTCTAAGGCGATAGTGAGCAGAGAAATGAGAGAGTCTTATTAGTGAAAACCCAAATGGGCACCATAAGGCGACGGTGAGTAGAGAAATGAGAGAGGTCAGTTAGCGAAAACCCGCAAAGGGCGCTACTAGCCGAATAAGGGTCTTCTATACCCCGACATGAGCACAACCAAGACATTTTCTAGATGAATATTTGCAACGGATTTTGAGAATTAGACAGCTTAGACGGATCAGGCGTCCAGTCCAAAATGCATGTTATGATTCATTAAAGTCTGCATATACTTCCAGTTAAGTCTCCCTATTCCTTTCCACGAAAGGGACACCTTTTGTTTTAGCACAATTCTTTTTCATTTTCAATTATTCTTCTGTTTTAACCCATAATTTTTCTTTGAGTCCCTTTCGGTCTAATCTCACATCAAAAGCAAAGCAAAGAAATGGCTGCAAAACTGGTTATAGTTTCCCCGTAATATTGAGTGCAGTTTGAGGCATATATGGCATTGACGAAGGCACAAATCCATCTGTGATCCCGTTTGATAAGGCGAACAAAGTGTATCATAAGAAAAGAAACTGAAAAGGTCGCCTAAGCAAGACCTGCTTCATGAGAAAAGTTGATAGGCTACGGACACAAACTGGTACTAGGTGCAAGACAACTGAGTTTGATCTTAAAGGGAAAAATTGCCTTGCTAAAAGGATAAGGGTTGGCAGAACCATGGACATCCGAGTATGAAACAATCAGGGGCAACGTCGGAAAATGAGGTCTCCAGATTGCAATACAGAGTATCTGAGCGCCTCGGTACCACACCGATAGAATCATTTCTACAACAGCGGAGTGGCCATGAGTTCAAACTACAACAGGGCTTCAAGGCCACAAACCGACCACCACTTTGAAAACTCACAAATTTTTCTTTGTTTGAAGCAGGAATAAAGCAGTGCAGAATGGCAATTCTCAAAGGACGAATGTCACCAAACGTAAGCTCCTTAAAATCTCCATTTTCTGTTATTTTCAGCATGCATCACTACTATTCACACCTCCCATTTTCGTAGCTTAACTCAGGTAGAATCCTTTCGCCTAGGAGGATCCAGCTCATAGTTCCGAGTAGAAGTACTCTTCGCTCAGGGTGTTTTGTGTAGCTTAACTCGGGTAGAACCATTTTTTCCTAGAGGGATCCAGCTCATAGTTCTAGGTAGAAGTACTCTTCGCTCAGGTTGGTTTACGTAGCTTAACCCAGGTTGAACCTTTTCGCCTAGGGGGATCCAACTCATATTTTCGAGTAGAAGTACTCTTCGCTCAGGGTATTTTGTGTAGCTTAACTCAGGTAGAACCATTTTCGCCTAGAGGGATCCATCTCATAGTTCCGGGTAGAAGTACTCTTTGCTCAGGTTGTTTTATGCAGATTAACCTATATAGAACCTTTTCGCCTAGGGGGATCCAGCTCATATTTCCAAGTAGAACCACTCTTCATTCAGGCTAGTTTTACGTTAGCTTAACTCAGGTAGAACCCTCTTCGCGTAGAGGGATTCAACACTTTATCGGTAATACAGGGTGCCAAACCCTGGTTACACTCCTCTCAGTAATACAGGGTGCCAACCCTTGGTTATGCTCATGCCAGTAATACACGGTACCAACCCCTGGTTACATTCCATCTCAATAATACAGGGTGCCAACCTCTGGTTACACTTCTTTCAGTAATAGAGGGTACCAACCCCTGGTTGCATTCCTTTCAGTAATACATGGTGCCAACCCCTGGTTACATTTCTTCCTAGTGATACAGAGCACCAACCCCTAGTTACATCCTTTCCTAGTGATACAGGATACCAACCCCTGGTTACATGCCTCCTCAGTAATACAGGGTACTAAACCCCTAGTTACATTCCACTCAGTAATATAGGGCGCCAACCCCTAGTTACATTCCTTTCGGTAATACAGAGTGCCAACCCCTGGTTACATTTCTTCCAGTAATACATGGTATCAACCCTTGGTTACATTCCTTTCTAGTGATATAGGGTACCAACCCCTGGTTACATTCCTCCTCAGTAATACAGGGTGCCAACCCCTGGTTACATTTCTTCCTAGTGATACAGGGCACAAACCCTTGGTTACATCCCTTCCTAGTGATACAGGATACCAACCCATAATTACACTCTTTTTCGGTGATACAGTTGCCAGCCCCTGGTTACGTTTCCTTTCAGTAATATAGGATACTATGCTCTAATTCCATTTCCTTTGGTAACACAGGGTTCTACCCCGTGGTAGCGTATCCTCACATAGCTAGTTTATAGCTTTCTCTAATAACTCATAAAATATCCCTAGTGCCAGACTGGGGCAGAAAACTTTTGTTCGTTTTGTTCGTCTTTAATGGATTTACAGGACCATGTCGTAAAGCACATATTGTAGAGATTAAAGCTTGCAATTTCAGTTCTCATCATAAGAAATAAAATTGTTGATCATAAGACAGTTTAGTTAGTTTCGATGAGGTAGCAGCAACTCAGCGTCTCAAGATTCATCTTCTCAAATTTGAGCAGGAAAATCAAGAAATCGAGAATGAGCCATAATATTTTCTTCAAAAAGGCATCAAGATCCAATCTAAGGTCAACACAAGTGAGCAGTTCAAGAATCAAGATTTGAATCCAGAAGACACATAGATTTGACTCCAGTGTCTGGTAGTCCCAGCTACCAAATTTTTCCAAAACTACACTGACCTGATTTCTTTATAGCAAGGATATGTAGGCAACCTCAGAAGCAAGGTTCGGTCACCTCTTCAAAAAATGCTATCAGTGGAGTGATATGTTAGCGAAACATTGGTAATGGCATTCACTTTCTTTGCGCGACAACTCTTCATGTTCTCGAGCAAAGAGGGACAACTGTAAATGCCTAATTTTGCACTTGATTTTTGTTTGTTTCTTATGTATGTAGGCATTAGAGCTATGTTATTTGTTGAGGGGGTTAAGGGTATTGATCTTGTCATTTTAAGGCCAAAATTGGCCAAAAAAGGGACCAAAATCAGCGGCCCAAAGCTCCAGATCTGCCCAGCTTTTAGGCCGCAACTGGACGCATCAAAACGATGTCGTTTTGGTTAAGCAGCTAAGATATCTCAGCCACTCATCTTGGCTTGATCCAACAGTCACCATTTAATCTCCATTTTTGGTATTTAAACCCTAAGATGGCCGAATTTTGCCCTCATTTTTTCCCTATTTACTTTTTTCTTCCTCTCTCTTCTCATTCTCTCATCTTTCTTTAAGACCGCCCCTAAACCCTTGCGCCACCGGCCGGAAATCTCCTCACGGTGGCGGCGCACCTCCATTCCTCACCAAAATCTCACCATCTTCTCCTCTCACTCCCCTCATTCCAAATCCATGAACCAAATCCTCCAAATCTCCACCAATCCCCGTAAATCTAACCCTAACCGAAACCCTAACCGCCGATCACCACCCCAAACTCCAAAAGTTTCACACCACTGGCCTCCTCTCACTCTCCTCTTCTCCGTTCCATGCCCCAAAACCCCTCCAAAATCCGGTCAGAATTTGGCCGAATTCTGTCCAACCGCCGCTGCCGCTCCGTTCGCACTTGTTTTTGGCTCAGAAGCCTTAATACTTGTGGAGATTGGCGAACCAAGCATAAGGTTTACAACATCCACGGAGGAAGCAAACGACAACGAATTGAAGACCAATCTGGACCTGCTCGAACCACGGAAAGAAGAAGCACTAATACGGATGGCAGCTCAAAAACAAATCATAGAGCGTTATTACAACCGTAAAGCTCATCTCAGATACTTCAAGATTGGGGACTTCGTCCTCAAAAAAGTCTTTCAATCAGTGAAAAAAGTAGGTGCAGGAAAGCTAAGTCCAAACTGGGAAGGACCCTACAAAGTCCGAGGCATAGCTGGGAAGGGCGCCTACGAGCTGGAAGCTATGGACGGCAGAATCCTACCAACAAGTTGGAATGCCATCCACTTGAAAAAGTACTACTTCTAAGGGAAATAAGTACCCCCGGTCAGGTATCACACGTTCGATTTTATTTCGAACATTTAAAATTTTACTAACCTTTTTAGATGATAGGCATAAAGCTAACCCATCACCGGATGATGATATTAGACCTTCAAAGACGCGAGGAAGTAACTGAATTCCCGGTCTAGGGTTACACTTTCTGATGGGCGTTTTAAAGGGTTAAGCAGTCATCATCTAAAAACTATATAGCTTCGAGTCCCGTATGTTTTTCCTTTTTAGGAAAAGGACCAGAAGGAAGGAATAGTCAAGTGCTCGAGATTTTATTCTTCAAAGGTCAAACACTTGGGGGACTATACAGTATGGAAGGCAAAGAGAAGCAAAAAAGACTATCAAAAATTCAAAGCTCGCGCCTGAAGATCCATCTACCCAACAAGTCAAGTGATACGAGCAAAATCGAAAGAGCCAAAGACTCAAACACAAAGACTAATCCAAAAAACCTTCGAACATGTTCAGGTTAAAAGGCAAAATGTTAGCTACGAGGAAGAAATGCGCATCTTTGTACTTATTCAAAAGAAAGACTGTTGTAACCAAAAACAGTTATGGATAAAAGATCATCATCATTGTACTCATTCAAAACTGTTGTAACTAAAAACAGTTACGAAATCTTTGTACTCATATAGAAAATTGTTATCAAATAAAACAGTTACGGATGAAAGATCAAAATCCTTGTACTTGTTCAAAAAACTGTTATCAAATAAAAACAGTTACGGATGTAAGAGCATTTCCCTCATGCTTATTGAAAGTTGTTGTCAACAAAAACAGTTACGGGTGAAAACCCCAACTTGAATAAAAATTGTTACGAACGAAAAACAGTTGCTCTCTCGTATTAACTCGAAAAAACTGTTACATACGAAAAATAGTTACGAAATACAAGTGTATATCAAATCTGTTAAAAGAAAACAGTTGCAACATGAGTTTTAGATGATAATCAAACACATGTAAAATGTTGTGAAGTTCAAACAAAAAACTTTCCTCGGAAACATTTTTAAACATGTGAAAAATTCCTATCACTTTATTGCATTATTACACCTTTATGAAGTTGAGACGTCTTCTTCATTAAGTGTCGATCAAAAAGGGCCCTCTTTCATAAATTTTGCCTACTACAAAAAGGCACACATTTTGCATGACACCGTGCCTATTACGAAAAGGTGCGAGTAATCTAAAGCATTCTATATGCAAAACTCAGAGGTAAAACTAAAACCTCAAAAAATAAAGCATGCAAAAAACTTAAAGAGTGAAACAGAAACTAGATGGAAAACAAAAGTCATACTTGCATTAATATATTAAAACGGCTAAGTAAAAACTAAGTATTAACTTATACTTAGCCGTATAGAGTTTTTTATACATTAAGGTGACCCAAAGTTGTCATTTGGGGACTTTAAGAGATCCAAATTTACCCCCGATGGGACTGGGGGTAACCACCAATTGAGATAAAAAAAAGGGAGGAACCAACTTCTTAAACTTCATCAGGAGGGGGGTTGACTTCACTGGCAGAAGGAGCAGGAGCGGCTTGGGACGAAGAGACTTTAGCAGCAGGAGCCTCACCTTCAGGTGAAGAGAGATTCTGACCTTGTTGAGCCTTCTCAATGGACTCCTTGATTTTTGCAATTTCAACATTAAGGTTGAAACCCTCTCAGCTCATTTCAGTCAATGTGTCGAGGCGAGAGTTCATATACGCCCAACTAACATCGATAGCTTCCCTATCTTTAAGATCTTCGTAATCTTTCTCCCATAGCATAACTTCAGCTCTTAGTTCATCCCTCTCAGTCAGAGCAGCATCATTAGAGGCCCTTAAAGGAGCGAAAGATCTTTCCAGGAATTGAACTTTCTCCAAAGAGTTGCGGAGATCCTCCTGGGTCTGAGTAAGAGATTTCACAAGTTCACCCGAATACTCCTCCTTTTGGTCTAGTAAGGCCTTCAAACTCCTGACCTCTTTAGAGGCACGAGACAGTTGCTCCGCGAATGAGGACTCTAGGACGCTCTTATCCTTGCCTGCCTGATCAGAGTGCCTTCTCCACGGCCAACTCTGCCATCATTACCCTCACTTGCTGCAAGGTACATTTTTCTTATTATACGGCTTCCATGTTGAACCTTAAGCTTTCATACTGTTCTTTCCAGTTACCTGCTTCAGCATGCCACTCTTTTACTTCCTGCTTCGTATGAGAAATCCTTTTTATAAGCTCCGCACCTATAAGATTGATCTACAAAAGGAAATCAATTAGATATGATAAGTACGCCTACAAGAATGAATGAAAGAAAATACATTTGTTGACCTAAGTCACTGCATAGTTTTGAAGATTGACAAATGTCTTACCAGTTGAACCAGGTCCATCAGAGCAGACATACTTGACCTGACGAGTTGGCACACAAACCTTATATTCATAGGAGATGAATGCGATTGTGAAGTATCAATGTACAAGGAGAGTGTCTTCTAATGCGAAAAGGTTGCAAATTGATAAGAGAATAGAAGTTGAATTCAGCAAGGACAGTAACGAAGGAAGGAAGTTGAGTTTAATACGAACTCGTTCTCCCAGGTAGAATTGTACCAGAACTGAACGACAAACTCAATAACTGACTTTATAAATAATTGAAGTTCTTGCTTGAATCAAGAACGCACTAGTGCAGAAGTGAATCAAGATCTGAAAGAAAAATTCCCAGATATTTTGCGAGCAGAATTATTGTGAGATACAAAGGCTACAGACCAGCTAGAAGAACCCGTTCCATCTGTTTGTCATTGAGTCTAGTTAGTTGTAGTAGGAGATTTAATATTGTATCTTTTCAGCTTTCATAGAAGCAATTGTAATTGGTACGCATTGTTCAAGTTAGAGTTAACTTGAAGCTTGTATAAATTAGCTAGGGGCTAGTTACTACGAAGGGATTAGAGTTAGTCCTAGGATTACAAAAGAGTTTATTTTGTAAGTCTGTTTGGCTCAGAGTTTTAGTGAAGAGTTTGAGCAAATCCTACTGAGGAGTAAGTCGTGGTTTTTTCACCTTTTGAGCCAGGTTTTTTCCACGTAAAATCTTTGTGTTCTTATTTTACTGCTTTTATTATTCGGCAACAGTAGAAGTTGGAACACCAAGAAGAACCAGGTTCTTCTAGAGAGACAGCACTCGAAAATTGGGTACCACACAAATTATCCTATCTTCTTGTGTGGTATTGAAGTCTAAAACATCAATTGGTATCAAAGCAGGTTATCCTTGAAAGGCTAACACCTTGGAGAAGATCAGGATGAGTGCACCACCTTGAAACTGGGAAGGTCAATCAACTGCAAGGCCACCACTCTTCAATGGCCAGTATTACTCTTGGTGGAAACAGGATGAAGGACAACCTGATTGGAGAAGACTATGAACTCTGGGACATAGTCACTGATGGTCCTCTAGCTACCATGATGAAGAATGATGAAGGTATAGATGTACCAAAGACTAGAGATGACTGCACTGCTGAGGATATGAAGAAATGGGAGAAGAATGCAAAGGCCAAAAAGTGGCGAGTGTGTGGACTAGGTCCAGACGAGTACAGCAGAATCCAAAGCTGCACCACTGCCAAAGAGATCTGGGATACCTTGCAAGTAGCCCATGAAGGAACACCTCAGGTAAAAAGGTCAAGAGGTACTCTACTATACTCTCAGTATGAAAACTTCACTATGAAAGAAGGAGAGACTATCCAAGAGATGTACACAAGGTTCACAACCTTGACTAATGAACTGAAGTCTCTTGGAAGAGTCATTCTTGAAGAGGACAGGGTTGAGAAGATCCTAACAAGGGTCTTGCCTATTTCCTGGGAAAGCAAAATCACTGTTATCCAGGAATCCAAAAATATGGCAACCCTGAGATTGGATGAGATGATTGGAAACCTCACTGCTTATGAACTTAGAAGGCAGAAAATGAAGATGGATGGTCCAAAGAAGGAGAGGAGTCTATCACTAAGAATCACTGAGGGAGCAGATCTGGAGGATGATGAGATGGCCATGATTACCAAAGAATTCAGAAACTTTCTCATGAGGAAGAAGGGCATCTCTAGAGGAGGAAACTACAACAAAGCAAAAGCTCCAGAAAGGCCAACCAACGAGGGATGCTACAAATGTGGTAAGACTGACCATCTCATCAAAAACTGTCCTCAGTGGGAAGTAGAATGGAAAAATGAGATATATGAAAGAAGGAACAGGAAGAAGGAACAGGTCCAACCCAAGAAAACCACAACAAAGGCTATGGTTGCTGCTTGGGGGGAAAGTTCAGATGAGGAATCAGAAGATGGGGAGACTGAAGATCAGGCGCTCATGGCAATTGGAGAATCTGATGAGGAATCACATGAAGAACCAGAGGTAAGTATCTCCCATCTTAAAAATAAAGTAAAATTCCTAACTAAGGAAAAACTCTCTGAGTTGCTACTTGATTTCATAGATGATTCTGAGGAAACAACCAAAGAGAAGGATCAACTACCTAAAGAATGCGCAATGATAAAAGCAAAGTGCATGAACCTAGAAATCAGAGTCAGTGAATCTGAAAAGAAAAACACTGTCTTTTGAACCAGGTTCATCCACTTGAAACTGATATTCTAGAACTAAAATCTGAAAACATAAATCTAAAGATAGGATCCAGTAAAAAGGTTGTTGATTATTCTCATATCATGTTAGAAGAAA
>ML309438.1:0-72873 GCA_005239505.1 Nicotiana paniculata
CAGATTATATTTGCAGCGCCCGTTTAGTCTTTTTATAAGACATAGTTGAGCGTGATCAGCTGTGCTGAGATCTATCTGGGTTCCCATCTCACTATGCAATGCTCTCCAGAATACGAGGTGAACTGAGGACCTCGATCTGATATAATGGACACCAGCACACTGTGCAACCGGACTATCTCCCGAATGTAGATCTGGGCCAACCTCTCAGAAGTATAAGTAGTAGCCACTGGAATGAAATGCGCCGATTTGGTAAATCTATCCACAATAACCCAAATCCCATCAACCTTCCGCAAAGTCCGAGGCAACCCAACCACGAAGTCTATAGTGATGCGCTCCCATTTCCACTTAGGAATGGGCATCTGCTGAAGTAGGCCTCCTGGCCTCTGGTGCTCATACTTCACCTACTGGCAATTAAGACACCTAGTCACATACTCCACAATGTCCCTCTTCATCCGCCTCCACCAGTAATGCTGCTTCAAATCACGATACATCTTCGTAGCACCAGGATGAATAGAATACCAAGAACTGTGTGCCTCCTCAAGAATCCTCTCCCTTAGGCCATCAACATTAGGAAAACATAAACGACCCTGAAGTCTCAGAACACCATCCTCTCTAATAGTAACCTCCTTGGCACCACCCTGTACCACTGTCTCCCGAAGCTCTGCCAAGCACGGATCATCAAACTGCCGAGCCTTAATTTCACCTAATAATGAAGACTGAGCAACCACATGTGCTAGAACTCGACGAGGCTCTGAAAGGTCTAATCTCACAAGGAGATTATCCAAGGACGAATGTCCAAGTCTAGAGGTCTCTCCTCTGTTGCAATATAAGCCAAGCTACCATACTTTCTGCCTTCCTGCTCAAAGTATCTGCTACCACATTCGCCTTGCCCGGATGATAAGGAATGGTGATGTCATAATCATTCAGTAACTTAAGCCACCTGCACTGCCTCAAATTAAAATCCCTCTGTTTGAACAGGTGATGTAACCTGTGGTGGTCTGTATAAACCTCACAGGATACTCCATACTAGTAGTGCCTCTAAATCTTAAGAGCATGAACAATCGCCGCCAACTCCAAATTGTACAAAGGATAATTCTACTCATGAACCTTTAGCTGGCGCGAAACATAAGCAATAACACTCTCTTCCTACATCAACACACACCCCAAGCCAACTCGTGAAGCGTCGCAATATACTGTGTACATCCCGGAACCGGAAGGCAATACCAGAAATGGTGCTGAGGTCAATGATGTCTTGAGCTTCTGAAAGCTCGCCTCACACTCGTCGGACAATCAGAATGGAGCATTATTCTGAGTCAATGGAGCCACAATAGAAGAGAATCCCTCCACAAATCGGTGGTAATAGCCTGCTAGGCCCAAAAAGCTCCTGATCTCAGTAGCTGAAGTAGGAAGCGGCCAACTCTGAACCGCCTCAATCTTCTGAGGATCAACCTTGATACCCTCTGCGGATACCACATGCCCCAAGAATGCCAAGAAATCCAACCAGAACTCACTTGGAGAACTTAGCGTATAGCTTCTGTTCTCGCAAAGTCTGGAGCACAACTCTCAAATGCTGCTCGTGCTGCCCAGGCTACGTGAGTAAATTAAAAGGTCATCAATGATAAAGGAATCAATATACGACCTGAATACCATGTTCATCAAGTCCATAAATGCTGCTGGGGCATTAGTCAAGCCAAAGGACATCGCCAGGAACTCATAATGGCCATATCTCGTACAAAAAGCAGTCTTCGGAACATCTGAGGCCCGAATATTCAACTGATGATATCCCGACCTCAAATCAATCTTAGAAAACACCCGAGCACCCTGTAACTGGTCAAACAAATCATTGATGTGTGGAAAAGGATACTTGTTCTTAATGGTGATTTTGTTCAACTGGCGGTAATCAAATCACATCCACATGGACCCATCCTTCTTCTTCACGAATAGAACTGGAGCACCCCACGGCGATACACTCTGCTGATGAAACCTTAGCTAACAACTCCTCAAGCTGCTCCTTCAACTCCTTCGGATCCATACGGTACGGAGGAATAAATATAGGTTGGGTGCCTGGAGCTAAATCAATGTATATATCAATATCATGATCCGGAGGTATGCCTGGAAGGTCTGAAGGAAATACATCAGCAAACTCTCAAACCACTGGCACTGAATCAGTCGTCGGAGACTCGGCGGTGGTGTCCCGCACATAAGCAAGATAGGCCAGACAACCCTTCTCGACCATATGTCGAGCCTTTAAGAATGAAACAACCCAGCTGACTGCACTAACTGAGGAACCTCTCCACTCCAACCTAGGTGACTCGGGCATGGATAAAGTAACTGTCTTAGCATGTCAATCTAGCACGACATGATAAGGAGATAGCCAATCCATGCCTAGAATAACCTTAAAATCAACCATGTCGAGCAAAAAAAGGCCCACTCTGGTCTCGAACCCACAGAAGGTGATCATACAAGACCGATAGATCTGGTCTACCACCACAGAATTGCCCACAAGAGTGGACACATATATAGGAGAACCCA
Organism: Nicotiana paniculata; assembly: GCA_005239505.1. NCBI lineage: Eukaryota > Viridiplantae > Streptophyta > Magnoliopsida > Solanales > Solanaceae > Nicotiana > Nicotiana paniculata. The sequence goes on from ML309438.1 coordinate 2,533, forward strand.
AGGACTCACGAGGAATATCCAGGAAATGAGCAAATAAGGTTGAAACATAGGAATAGGTGGATCCAGGATCAAATAACACTGATGCCTCTCTACCACATACTGAAATAATACCTGTGATCACGGTGTCTGAGGCCACTGCATCTGTCTGGCCGGAATAGAATAGAATCTAGCTGGAGCACCTGAAGACTGAGCTCCGCCAGAGTGAACAGGAGCTGACTGACCTTCCCCTGATTGTCCTCCACCTCTAGGACAACCCTTGCCGACCTGTCCTCCACCTCTAGGTGGCCTGACTGCTAGTGCTAGACTCATAGGTTGATAACCCTGCTACACTGCCTTGCCCCGAAACCTGGGACAAGTCCTCCTGAAATGGCCGGAATCCCTACACTCATAACATCTCCCCGAAGGCATGGCCTGCTGCCCTGAAGAAGAACCCTGGATAACTGGGGGACGGTGAGAACCCTCTGGCATAGAACTGAAGTAAGGTCTCACTGGAGCACCACGAGGAGGTGGTGGTGGGGGTGCTAAATATGGGGGCTTTCTGGGCTGACCCCTACCAAACTGACCTCTACCCCTAGCTGGGACATCTCTGAAATCCCCAGAATATTTGGCTCTCTTATCGTGCGGTGCCTGCTCCCTGATCCTCGACCGGTAACCCTCGATCCTACGAGTAATCTCCACTACCAGCTGATAAGGAGCCCCCATCTCCACCTCTCGGGCCATGTTGGCCCTAATTCCTGGATGCAACCCAGCTACAAATCTCCGCACTCTCTCAGCATCAATAGGTAGTATCATGAGTGCATGGCGAGACAACTCTAAAAATCTAGCCTCATTATCTGTCACTGACATCTATCCCTGCTCCAGCTGCTCAAACTGATACCGCAGCTCTTCCCTCCTAGAGGGTGGGATATATCTGTCTAGAAACATTTGAGTGAACTACTCCCAAGTGATAGGAGGAGAATCTACTGGCCTGCTAAGAATATAGGACTGTCACCATCTGCGAGCTCTACCCTTTAACTGGAAGGTAGTGAAGTCAACTCCATGGGACTCCAGTATCCTCATGTTGTGCAGTCTGTCCTGGCACCTATCAAAGAAATCATGGGCATCCTCGCCCTTCTCACCTCCGAATATAGGAGGGTGTAATCGGGTCCATCTATCCAGTAACTTCTACGGATTGCTATCCGCAGCTGGTCTGAGTTCAGGTGCTGCTGCTACAGGCTGGGCCCCACCCATGATCAGTGTACCCGTGGTCTGATAAACTGCTGCTGCATGGCCTGCGCCCCGGGCAGTAGGGGTCTGGACTCCCCCTCCTGCCTGGGATATGGCAGGATCCGCTGGAAATAAACCAGCCTGCATCATAGTGTCCATGAATCTCATCATACGGCCCATGACCTCCTGGAAGCCTAACGCCGTCATAAATTCCACTGGGATAGGATCTACTGGGGGCACCTCGCCCTGATCCTCTGTGATAGGATCCTCTGCTGGATCTGCTAGGTTGTAACGACCCGACCGGTCGTTCCGTGAGATTAACCCCGTTTCCCCCATTATTTATCATATATTTCTTAGCCTATTTATGTTGTGTTGGGTCAGTTGGTTTGGGTTCGGAGTGGTCATGGTGAGAATTGAGACACTTAGTCTCTTAAAGTAGCCTAATAATTGAAAAAGTCAACTGAGAGTTGACTTATTGGTAAACGACCTCGGAATGTGTATTTTATGGCTCAAATAGCTTCGTTAGGTGATTTGGGACTTAGGAGTGTGTTCGGAATGAAGTTTTGATGTCCGGTGTAGAATTAGGCTTGAATTGGCGAAAGTTAGGTTTTGGTGATTTGCGGTCGGTAGTGGAAAATAGGCTATCTGGGTCAGAATGGGATTCCAGAAGTTGCAACAGGTTTGTAATGTCATTTTGGATATGTGTGCAAAATTTCAGGCCAATCAGAGGTGTTTTGGTTGGTTTCAACATCGTTGGTGAAATTTAGAAGTTCCAAAGTTCATAGGTTTGAATTTGATGTAATTTTTGTGTTTTCATGTTGTTTTTGGTGTTTTGAAGGCTCGACTAAGTTTGAATGATGCTATGGGGTGTGTTGTTATGTTTGGTTGGGGCCCCGAGGGGCTCGGGATTGATTTTCGGATGGTTGGCGGGGGTTTAAACTTAGGAAATTTGCAGCAAATGGTTGCTGGTGTAAAGCTACTAGTGTTGCCGCACTTGCGGATGGGTAGCCGCAGGTACGAAGGTCCATGCGAAGGTGCGAAAGGAGGCTAGGCAGGAGGAGTCTGCAGGTGCAAAGAGTTAGCCGCGCCTGTCAAATCGCAGGTGCGGAGAAGAGCTCACAGGTGCGAGAATTTGGTCTGTTAGTGGGATTTCGCAGGTGCGCACCTGGGATCGCAGGTGCGGGTCCGCAGGTGTGAGGAAAAGTCCACAGGTGCGGATTAGCTGGGCAGAACAATATAAAAGAGTGCCTCCGCAAAATTTTGGTTATTCTACCATTGTTGCATGCGGTTGGAGCTTAATTGAGAGCAAATTGAAGAAAGAATTCGAGGGTCTTCAATGGATGTAAGTTCCCGTATTATAAAAGTTGTTTCTATGCTATTTTGTTCGGATTTGGCTTGTAATTTGAAGGATTAAGGTAGAAAATGTTTGGAAAAATAGGAGGAGGTTTGGAAAATTCCTTTGGCGATTTGGGTAGGCAATTGTGGTGTTCTGGGTATGTGTAGGATTGTGGGAGGACAAGGTTTCTAGTGATGTAAATTTTATCGAATTTCGAGATGTGGGCCTGGGGCTCGAGTTTGGCCGAATTTCGAGATTTTTGAATAAATTGATAGATTTCGATTGGGTTGTGTTCCTTTAGTGTATATTGATGATGTTAATTTGGTTTTGGTTAGATTCGGAGCAATGGGGAGCCAATTAGAGGGGCAAGACCATCGCGGATTAGTGTTGTGGTCCGGTGGAGGTAAGTAATGGTTATAAATCATGTCCTGAGGGTATGAAACCCGGACTTCATATTTCTCACTGTTTTTAGAATGGTGCACATGTCGGATGACGAGTATGTGGCGCACACTGATTTTTGGATTGGACTTGGTCCATTCCGCGGAAACTATTGAGTTGCGTATTTTACTCTAAATCAAATGTTAAACTGTGTTCTAAAGACTATTGCTATATTTGGGCTATAAGCCATGTTTGGGGCCTCGTGCCGACTTGTTTAGATCCCTTGGGGGCTTTTTACTGCTATTTCCTCACTGTTTATTGATGATTTACACTCAGTCGCATTGTGCTTACTGTTTTCGAAACTCAGCCTGGTTTACACTATTTTAAGATATAAAATGATGTTTTGGATCGAGTACCCCATTTTACTGATATGCCCGAGGGGCTTTTGAGAGATTCTGACTGAGTGAGGCCGAGGGCCTGATTGTGAGGATATGATACACCACGAGGTGGATTGATATTAACGCTTGGGCTGAAGGAGCCCCTCCGGAGTCTGTACACACCCCCAGTGAGCGCAGGTACCTACTGAGTGCTGAGTGCCGAGTGCCGAGTGATGAGTGATTGGGAGGCATGAGTGACAGTGAGGTTGCCCGAGGGGCTGATACTGAGTGGCTGTGAGGTGCTGAGTGATGTTCTGCCCGAGGGGCGATCTATGATTCATGTTTTTGCCCGAGGGGCTACTTATGATTTATTTCATTTTTACACTAAATCTTTCTGTTTGAAATTGCTGAAAAACACATTTTTCAAAGGATTTTTCTGAAGTTGGTTTTAAGGCATGATGATTTCATATATCTATGTATATATTGTTGGAAAGAAAGGTTGTGCATATTGTGAATTGATGATGATTTTTATGTGTTTCTTGCCGCTTAGACTTGATTTATTTTCATTACTACTAAGTTCGCGTACTCACATTGCTCCTTGCACCCCTGTGTGCAGATTCAGGTGCAGATACCAAGCATTAGCTATCTATTCCGTGCGGAGCCTGAGTTCGGGATATAGAGGTAGCTGTTCAGTGTCCGCAACATCTCTGTTCTCCCTTCTTTGTTGTATCTAGCTATTCATTCGGAGGTTTTGTATTATAATAGTATACCTTTTGGCATATTTCTCTTAGATGGTCATGACATGTTGACTCCGGGTTTTGGGGTTCGTTGGACTGCTTAACTGTTTATTGGCCTAATGTATTTAGTAAATTCTATATACTTTATGAAATGCTTGGAAAATGGTTGGTATTTTAGAACGAAACTGTAAATATGTGATTATTGGCTAGCCTAGTTCCACGATAGGCACCATCACGGCCGATTTAGGATTTGGGGTCATGACAAGGGTGTACTACTGGAACAGCTCTGGGATGCCCTCGTCCCCTACCTCGGGCCGGTGCCCTCCCTCGGCCTCTGCCACAGTCTCGGGCGGCGGGGGTAGAGACATCTCCTGGGTCTGGAATGTCAGATGTACGCGTCCTCACCATTTGTGAGAGAATAGAAGAATGAGATTTAGTAAACCATCAACTGCATGATAGAACATGAATAAAGAGAGGTTTCCTAACACCCTATAGCCTCTCGAAGATAAATACAGACGTCTCTGTATCGATCCGCGAGACTCTATTAGGTTTGCCCCTGACTTGTGAGACCTAGGTGAACCTAGAGCTCTGATACCATGTTGTCACGACCCAAAATCCTAACTCAGGTCGTGATGGTGCCCAACACCGGGGTCAGGCAAGCCAACAGTTTGTTTACTAGTGAAATTTCGTTATTTGATAAAACATCCCCACACCTACCAAATTTTAAGCTTAAAACGTTTAAGTGGAAGCGGATAAATTAGCTAACTTAAGTAAATGTAGCCACAAGGATCATGAACCAACATATACAATTCCAAAAATATAAAGTCTACTATGTGTGTGCCAGGAACTAGTGTCATAAGTCTACAGGCAAACTAGTAGAATATACAAAAGATGAAATAAGTTGTTCTACTGTCTGAAGAAGTAGACAGAAATACACAAAAGATAACTCCATAGTGCTGCTGAGAATCACCAAGGGAAGCAGCTCAACGTGAAGTCAGGTCTAGAATATACTCTCAGGATCAACTCCGTTCGGTTAACCAGATGCACCAGCCTCAGAACCTGTACAATTAAGTACAGAAGCGTAGCATGAGTACATAAACACATATGTACCCAGTGAGTATCCCGCCTAACCTTGAAGAAGTAGTGACGAGAGGTCGACGTGATACCTACTAGGGTCAGACAATATGAAATGAATATAGGCTAATCAGTAATAGCAGTAATGAACATTAATAAGGAAATGAGCATCAGGTAACATTCTCTAGTACCCTCACGCCATCCCTTTCCATGGCATACAAGATGCTTAACCTTCTTTCTTTCATAAAAGCAACAGTTACAATTACAGGGCTTCTCATAAATTACCAAACATATAACAGGCTATGAACGTACGACTGTTACGACGTGAAAAGTAAATATGCACTGCGGAGGGTCGAACGACCCGAACCATAGATGCATCTATCTGCCCCGCTCGTGAATCGAACATGCGACACGGTTAATATAATATTAAGACTACCCCGCTCGCGAACAATTCATGCGACTCGGGTTAATATAACACTAGGACTACCCCGCTTGCGAATCATTCATGCGACTCGAGTTCCCGTATAAATACATGTTTAGCAGAAGATTCTAGATAATTTAGCAGGGAACATACTAACAGGGTGAGAATTTAATAGTGCCAACTTCAAAGCATAACTTCTTAGGCCTTCACATGAGAGATTGGAGGATATTAGACTACTTAGACCATATGCAATATCACAAATATAACACGTAAAGCATGCTTGTGAGTCCTAAACTACCCAACAAGGAATAATAGTAGCTATGCACGGGCTCTCGTCACTTCGTGCGTGCGTAGCTCCCGGAAATAAGGACAAACAACCATTTATAATCACCTATGGGGACAATTCCCTCTTACAAGGTTAGAAAGGAGACTCACGTTGTGTCGAACCTACTCTCCGGGTCAAGAACGCGCCCGAAAACATTAAACTCGTCACCCAAGGACTCGAAACTAGCCAAATGTTATACAAATATATCAATTTATGCTCAAAAGTATGGAATTCTCCTATTTACATAGTTATTTCACCTTACTTGTAAAATCCTAAAATACACCCCCGGGCCCACATGCTCGGATTCCGGAAATTTTTGAAGGAATCAATTACCCATAGCCTAAGGATCATTATAATATAGTTTTTGTGTGATTCCATGGAAAATTTCTTGGAAATTCTCCTATTTTCCATAAAACCTAGGTTTTTCACTCTAACCCATAATTTTCCACTAATTAGTGTGTTAATCTACATAAAAATTCAAGTATTCAACTTAAATTATAATGGGAATCACTTACCTCTCAGTTGCTAGGTGAAGTCTCTTCTTTAAAAGCTCCCAAAATCGCCACAAGTGAAGAAAAATGGCTACTAAGTCCCGTTTAAAACAAACACTGCCCAGTCTTCCCTTGTGTGCGATCGCAGCTGGGGCACTGTAATCGTAGAAGTCAACGGCCAGGAGCCCCTGAAAGTCTATTTTGCGATCGCACAAGGGGACTTGCGATCGCGGAGAGTAATTGGGCCAGGCCTGTGCGATTGCGGGGGAGGTGGTGCGAACGCAGAGAACAAACTGGGCCAGGCCAAAAATCACCCCTGTGCGAATGAAGACTAGCCCATGCGATTGCACATGGCATTTTTCCACACCCTGCCAACTCCTTCTATGCGATCACATTAATGCACCTGCGATAGCACTGAAGGAAACCAGTTAGTGAAAATCTGTGTTTTGTATTTAACTCCGAGGGGTCTGAAACTCACTCGATCCCCTCGGGACCCCGTCCAGAGGCACTGGCAGGCCTCTATTCATGATATGGACTCGCTTGAATTTTCGGAACGTGAAAAACAACAATGAAACTAAGAATTCAACCCCAAAACCAACTTGAATCAAACTTTGAACTTAAAGTTCTAGAATTCGCTTTCAATGCGCCGAACTGACCTATACTACTCTGAATGACACCAAATTTTGCAAACAAGTCATAAATGACATAACGGAACTATTCCCGATCTCAGAATTCCGTTCGGACCTCGATAACAAAAAAACACGTTCCAACCCAAATTTCAAACTTAAGGAAACTCTAATTTTGATATTGGGCGCCGAAACGCCCCGGGTCATCCGAAACCCATTTTGAACATAGACCAAGTCTGAAATCATCATACGAAGCTATCAGAATCGTCGAAACTCGATTCCGAGGTCGTTTACAAAAAATGTTGACCGAAGTCAAACTTTGACCTTAAAGGCCAACCTTAAGGAACCAAGTGTTCCTATACCACTCTAAACGCTTCCGAATCCCGAAACACCTGTCCCCGCAAGTCATTAATAATAATAAGCCACTATGAGAAGTCTCATTTAGGGGAACAGGGTCCCGATACGCAAAACGACCGATCGGGTCATTACAGTTTCCATAACCTGTGTATTCGATCCAACATGTTTAAAGTATTCTGAGCATGATTCTACCACTTTTATGTTTCTATGAGTTCATCTAGTCCTATAATTGATACTTTTAGTTCTGAGACTTGTTATTTTGAATAATATAAATCCTCTTAGGGATTAGCTTAATGTCTTATAATTTGTTTCCTGTATGCTGTCTTGTTAGTTCTGAGCTTGCCTGAATTTAGCAATCTTTAGGGTAATACTAGGATGTTTATCAGATCACCTTTCCGGAATCTTTACAAAGTTTGTATTATTATTAAACACTTTTTGGTCACTCATGTACCCTGATAACTTGTCCTTTAGTATGTCTTTCATTCATTTGGATTCCATATGGTTATTTAAATTTTTTCCTTCATACCATGCTTAAACATTGTGTGAGCAAAGTTGTCCCTAATGCTAGCATGTAGACTCAACCTAATTAGGCCTTTCAGACTTTAACTTAGTAAGTACTATGCACCTGAGCATGAAAAACTTTGCAAATCTTGCCAATTTTCCTTCTTAATGCAATTCTGCATATATGTTCAAATCTTGCTGTCTACTATTCTGTGTTTTGAACTCTGTTATGTTGGATTCCTAAAATCAAATATGTTTTAAAATCTGTCCCTTGACTATTGCCTCCTTTGTGTGCTGCTACCTTAAACCCCTATTCTTAGGTCCTTTAGGTTCTATCCTTAACCTCCCCAATGTGAGCATTGCTCGGGGTCCATGTGAGACCATTGGGAACTCTAACACACTAGAGATTTGGGTTCTGTGTGCTATGGGTGAATCATTCACCACTGGTTATTGTGTATCCATGAATATAAGCCTTGGAGCTGTTATGGGTTGAAGGCCTGGGTTGCCCAGGTGTATTTGGGCCTATTGTAGGCTCTCTATAGTTTATTCTATAATTCATTCATTAACATGGTCTGTAAATATTTTGTAACAACATTTCTGGGGTATCTAGTAAAATTGGGAAGGGTTTCTTATTTTTATTTGCAAAGTCGGGTAGAAATCCTGCCTATAGGGTCTCTATTTGTGATGTTGGTTCTGCTTATAAGTTCCATATTATGTTGTTGAAATTGTATAGGTTCTATATTGTGTTTACATGCTAGAAATCCTGCCTATAAGACTAACATTGTGATCTGTTAAAAATCCGGCCTTTAGGTGTATCAATTTTCCTAGTAATTGTGTGTTAGCAACCATTCCTATAGGATCAATACTTGGCTTAATTTTTTTCTGGCCCAATATGTGTCAATTCCTGCTTATAAACTGCCTAATGGTAGAAAACATGCATATAGGATTAAAATCAGTTCAATTCTAGAAATCATGCCTATAGGGTAAGAAACACTACACTTGTAGAAATCATACATATAGGATTAATATTAGTACGCTTGTAGAAATCATGCCTATAGGATTCTATTAACTAGTTCTGAATACGCTTCTTCGATTATCACTGTCAATCACCTAGACAACATGCCTATAGGATTAAATAATAATTCTGGACTTCTGCTTGTGATTTGTTGTTATTCATTATCCTATGAAACGCCCTGATATTGTACAAAACTAAAATCAGTAGGCAAATAGTAGGTCCTCACACTCGCATTAAAACCGATTTTTTCACACTACTGCTCGCTTATTTCTCATATAGATATCCTGCCTATAGGACTTCATGATTAATAAAACCTCCTTCTTAGTTGCGTGCATTTGTTGTTTATGTGCGGAGGTCATATGTGGGTATTTAACTAATAGTCCCTAAATTCACCAATTTCGGACCTGAACTACCAGCCCCTTAGCCCATTTACCTAAAACACCTACCCGAATCCTTGGCCCAACACTTAAGCCCAATCCATAACCCCCTAACCCAGTCCGAAACTGACCCACCCAACCGCTTTTAAATCACAGCCGATTGATTTCATATCACTCTCTCCATCTAATTAACCTACTTATCCCCAAACCCTAGAGACCATTATCCCAGACCCGCCGTCCTTGAACTCTCCCTAACCTTCTCCTCTCATCTGTAAACCCTAGTGCCGTCACCCATTACCCTCCAATTCCAACACAAAAATGGAATGAATCAACGATTCCCTTACCTTATTGACCCCTCCTCTCTACTGGTTACTCGTTTATGGTGTTACATAATTGCTTGCCTAATATGGCAAGCAGATCTTGTAAGAATCGAACAAAAATTGGTTCAAATCCTTAACTTGTTGTTCATTCCGTCTGTGTTCATCACTTGCTCTTTGTAAGTACGATTATTTTTTGTGTCTCTCGCTAATTCGTACTTAACCCTAAGGTTAGGGTTTTCAGATTCTCTTTTGGTTCGAACCAAAACTGGTTCAAACTTTAATTTTAAGTACTATCTCGTCTATATTCGTCCTATTATGCATGAATCTGCCTATTTTTGTCGATTTCTTTTATTTACCCTAAATTAGGTTTTCAGACCCTTTTCATTTGGACAAGATTTGGTTCGATTATGTGTTTCTTTTGAATAACTTCCTGTCTATGTTCATCACATGCAATATGTAGTTGATTGTCTTTATTTTCTGCCAATTTTGTGGGTTTTACCTAAAAACTAGGGTTTCAAAATTTTTCTTCTTTACCGATCGTTTGAATTAATTAGGTTCCATGTTTATGTGTTTAGTTCCTACACTATTTAAACCCCTTACCCTTTCCCCTTTAGAGAGTCGGGAACTAACAATACTCTCACTGAAAACTTAGGGTTTAATTCTGGTTCTCTTTGCTCGTTTGCTTCTGGTCTTGTCGGCTAAAAGCCAAGGCCAATTAATTCTGGACTTGACTATAGTTGCGCCCTCTTTTTTCGCGCAAATCCGGGTTTCGATATTTTGGGACAAACTCCTTTTTTGGGGATGGGTTTAAGGAATTGGAAGAGTCGCCACCTAACAGGTTAAGGTGCTTTAGGGCACCTAGAACAATTAACTCATTTAACCAGTTTACATCACCAGAGATTGGGTAAGGGCTCAAATTACCTTGAGAGGAAGGTGTTAGGCACCCCTCGAGGTCCACAACTGTGGGTTCTCGCCGAACTTAAATTAAGCGAATTAGTCTAAAAAAGGGAGAAAGCGACTTGGACAAATACGATATTCAATCTATTTTAAACAAAAGTATAGGGGGTCCTAAGTTATTTAGCCTATAGGATCATTCCATACAATACTTTGTAACTCCCTCAAGTTAGGGTGTTACTCATAGTATTAACGCATGGGCTATCATTTACTTACTACCCAATTACTATCTTTAAGTTGTTACTTAAGCGTTCTAGCAGTTTCTAGCTCGTTCCTTATGTGTGCACAACCTATCACTTACCTATGGACTTGGAGGTATTAAGACCTCTATTTGGGGGTAGGTCTAGACCAACCAATATTACTAAAATGTATATTCCAGGCGACAAACAATAACAAATAGGACTTTCAGATAAGGAACAAGTATGGGATCACATTGACCTCCACACATAGACAACAAAAAGGACGCAATTGAATCAGCAAACTTTATTAACTTTAAAATCCTATAGGCAAGATATCTATGTGGGAAAACATAATGTAGAGACAGTTTTATTAAGGCGAGCAATAAGACCTGTTTGTTTGCCTACTGATTTTATTCATCATGAACCTGGGTACTTTAGGCAGTAATATGTCACAATTATGACCCCGGGATCATTATTAAGTCCTACAGATATATTGCCTAAGTGATTGGTAGTAGGGAATGGATTCAGAATCGACCAACAGGATCCTATAGGCATGAATTCTACGAGCTTATTTATTACATGCCTATAGACAACATTTCTAGGTGTAGCACGAATTTTAATCTATAGAGATAGGTTTTACTCGTTTTCAATCCTATAGACATGCTTTTTAATTGCTGAGTTAATTTAAACCTTATAGGCATGATTTCTAAATGCTGAATTGATTTGAACCCTATAGGCATGATTTCTAAATTCTGATTTTAGTCCTATAGGCATGATATCTATTGCCGGATTGATTTAAACCCTATAGGCAGGATTTCTATGTTTTAAAATGATATTAGTCCTATAAGCATGATACCTATTAACAGTATAAAGGCAGAATTGAAACAGATTGCCAGGAATAATAATTATCTCACACAACAAAGTCCTATAAATGCAGATTTTTTGAAAACATGTATAGACTCTATGAACAAGATTTCTAATGTACAGAATTAAACGGAAGTCCTATAAGAAGGATCTCTAGTATGCAAATGTAAAAACACATAATCAAAATGATCATGGAAGTCCTATAGGCAGTGTAATTAAATCCTATAGGCAGGATTTTTACCCAGTTATAACAAAAAGATATAAGTAAAACCCCCCAGCTTCACTAAATATCCCCCAAATATGTTATTATTGAGTTATTACAACCCATAATATCAAATGAATTACATAATGGAACCAATTAAACTATATGGAGCCTTCATATTCCTAAATAAACCTGGGAACCAGGCCTTCCACCATAACAACAACACAACATAGGGATTCATAGTACATTGGAACCAGGTTTCCAGTGCGTCAAAGTTCTCAAGGGCCTCAGTGGACCCAGGGAAATGCTCACACTAGAGAACCAAATGCTCGAAATAATTCAAAGGAGATTAGGATCCGAACCCCAGTGTGTCAGAGTTCACAAGGGTCTCACATGGACCTCGAGCAGTGCTCACACTGAGGAGGTTAAGGATATAATCTAAGGACCTAAGAATAGGAATTTAAGGTAGCAGTATATAAAAAGAGACAATGGTAAAGGGCAAATTTTAAAATAGGTTTGAGATTAGAAAAGCCATCATCACTGAGTTTAAAACACAGAATATGTAGGCAGAATTGCACTAAGAAGACAAATTGGCAAGATTTAAAGTTGTTCATTCTCAAGTATACTGTTTTAATAAGTTAAAATCTGAAAGGCCTAATTAAGCTAAGTATACATGCTAACATTTAGGACAACTTTGTATAATCACAGGAAAGCATTGAGACATGGTATTAAGGCAAAAGTCAAGTAATCATGTGGAATCCAAGGAATGCAAGACACACCAGCAGACACGTTATCAAAGGACATGAATGACAGAAAAGGGATTTAATACAACCAAGACATAATAATACAAGTTTGTAAATATTTCGGACTGATTAGCTGATGAACATACTAGTATTGACCTAAAGATGCTAAGTTTAGGACAAGTTCCGAATTAGCAAAACAACATATATGAGACATTAAGCTAATCCCTAAGAAGATTCATGTTATTCAATATAAACAGTCTCAGAACAAATAACGTTAATTATAAAACTAAAGAAAATCACATAAACATGAAACTGGCAAAGTCATGCTCATAATGGACTTTAAACATGTTGCTTCACAAATAGTTCATAGAAGTCAAATGACAAAGGGATAGTCACTCACCAATTAGGCAAGAAAACAAGAAATACACAAAGTAGTCGAGAGCCCAGAATTATTTGGCCTTGGATTTCAGCCGGCCAAGACCAGAAATAGATGAGAGAGGGAAAAGAGAATACAGAACCAAGCCGTAAGTTCCTTAGTGAGAATATAATGATTCGAGTCTGTCTAAAAGGGTAAAGGGGAGGGGTTTATATAGTATTATAGTATAAACAGGAAACATGGTAAGTATTAAGCAGAGACTCAATTAGAGTCTAATTTTTAGGGAAAATAATACATAAATGAGGGATTTCAATAAACTAACAGAGAATCCGAGAATGTAATCATGCAAGTGACACTTAAAATAAAGGGATACAACAGAGAAAAAGTAAAATATCATACAAAGATATTAAAATCAGATTTAGGGCAAAATAAAGTAAAAAATAAAGTAACACGGTAGGTTAAACAGAAATAAGGAAATTAACAGTCAAATAGGAGAAAGAAAAGACTATCAATCAGAAATCAGTAAAGAATAAGGAGAGATCTCAAACCCTAGTTGAGACTGATGCCTTGAATAGGGCCAAAAATACAAAGACCGTTCAATATAACATGTATAGAGACGGAAGATCGTCCAGATCTTCATAAAATCAGGGTGAATCAACTGTTATTGAGGTTGTTCTTGCCAAAAATAGGGCAAGAACCAAGTGATGTCAACAACATGAGTATAAGGGCAGGATATTACAAGATAGGTAAGCAAATCATTGATTGATTCCATTCTGAGCCGGAATCGGAGAGGATTGGGAGTGATGGCGCTAGGGTTTGACAGAGAGAGAAAGGGAGTATGAGAGTTTAAGGGAGGCGGGTGAAGAGCTAAATGAGTTAGGGTTGGGTTTTGGTATAGTTAAGAAGGGATAATTAGATATGGACCGTTGATCTTTAGAGATCAACGGTCACGATTAGAAGGGTCCTGGGTCAGGTGATTTAAATGGGTATGTGGATTGAGCTAATAGGTGTTGGGCTAGGGGTATTGGGATAGTAAAGGTATTGGGTTAAATCCGGAAATGGAGATTTTAAGGGCTAAATTTTAAATACCCATTTTAACAAATAAGTAATTTATAAAAAAAATAATTAATGAACAAAAAAATATCACTTGTGCATAAAATGATTTAAAATAATTACTTAACATTATAAAAATGTAAAAAGTTATTTTCTGTATAAATAATGTAATTATGCATACATATGGGTTATTATTGCAAAATATGCAATTTTAGCCTAAAAATGCAGATGTAATTATAATAAATGTACCAAAATATTTAAAGCTTAGTATGGATATAAAAATGAAATTAGATGATAAAATCATCATAAAAAATATTTTTGATGCAATTAATGATTATTTAAATAATAAAACATGGGAATAAATTGATTTAAAAATTATGAAAAATTATGGAAAAATGCTGGTTGGTGCTCATGCACTATTTTGAAAGTATATATGTGTTTACAAAATATATATGGGAAAAATTGGGTATCAAAAACTTCCCCTCTTTACCCGTGAAGGATGAAAGAGGTGTCGGGTAAAGACATGATGACCAATCTTGACCAAATAGGGAAATTTGAAAGATATAGGCCGCCCTCCGGTTTCCGATATGCCTACATATTCCTGGTTTTACTAGAATCAGGTTGTGCGTAGTTCTGGATCCAATGGTGGAGTAAGCCAATGGAGTTGTTGCAAGAATGGACATGGTATTCCGAATTGGATCAATTGGTATTTGAAAAACGGTTACAGAAAAATGAGACTGGGTACATATGATGATCAGTTACTTTTGAAACAATTTGAGGGATATGAATGTTGAATGGAAACCAGAGCGAAGATTGCTCCTGTTAGGAGAACGGTTGCTCCTAAGACTGCCTGCAAAGTTAAAATACAATATATGCGTATAGAATTTGTAAATTTAAACATGATGTAAATTCCCTTTGAACCATGGAGATTGTCTTTGGATGGGGGGGGGGGGATGATGTCCTTACACCATGATGTCCCGGGCCATGAATTGTACAGTAAGGGATTCGCAGGCCATGAAATGATGTTCTCGGACCATGAAGATGAATCCTCCGAACCATGACGCCTTTGAATAATGATGTGCAAATTTGAAGGATCCTCAGGCCATGGCATGATGTCTTCCGGCTATGAGGATGGTGTCTTCAGAATATGACACCTTCAGATAAGGTTGGCTATATTTCAGCCCATCAGGTGCAGAGACATGATGCTAGAGGTAATAACAAAACAAAGATTAGTCTTGTGTGGAGTTTGGGGGCAGAGTTTAGCCCCGATAGAAAAGAGTAATGTAAAGTGTCGAATAGAGAAACACTTATGCGAAGGGAGACAGTTCTCAGTCTCAAGAAAAGAGAAGGAAGCGCTTAGCCTTATGCAAATGGGAGGCAAGGCTTAGCCTCATACAGGAATTGAGACAGAGCTTAATCTTATGCAAAGAGAAGGAAATGCTTAGTCTTATGCAATTTAGGAGGCAAGGCTTAGCCTCATGCAAGAATTGAGACAGAGATTAGTCTCATGCAAAGAGAAGGCAATACTTAGCCTTATACGATTGAGGAGGTAGGGCTTAGCCTCATGTAGGAATTGAGACAGAGCTTCGTCTCATGCAAAGAGAAGGAAATTCTTAGCTTTATGCAATTGAGGAGGCAGGGTTTATCCTCATGCAGGAATTGAGACAGAGATTAGTCTCATGCAAAGAGAAGGCAATTCTTAGACTTATGCAATTGAGGAGCCAAGGCTTAGCCTCATGCAGGAATTAAGACAGAGCTTACTCTCATGCAAAGAGAAGGCAATGCTTAGCCTTATGCAAAGGGAGGCAGGGCTTAGCCTCATGCGAATGTAAGAGTAAGAGTGAAGTATTATTAGCTGACAATGTGATTTGTGTATAACAATTATGTTGTTGTGACGATGCTTATGATGATGACATATTCCTGCATCCAAAGAAAACTTTGTGAGTTTTGCTGGGGAGGTTGGTTCGTGCCTTTTGCTTGCTTGATCTGCTACGTTCTGTCCGAGGATCCTGCTCAACTTGTCAAGGGTAGAATTTGGCTAAAAGTAAAGTTTTCTTTCCAAAAACATGCGTGTATGGTTTTCAAAGACATAGTGATATGAAATTTAGAAATTAGTTGGATGAACTAGTAACTGTGACATAATTAGAGACATTGCGACTTCCTCTATCGTAGAATTTTGAGGGTCCTTCTCAAAATTCTTCCCCAGTTGACCGTTCCGTATGCTGCAGTTGACTGAACTTACTTCGGAATT
This sequence comes from Nicotiana paniculata, assembly GCA_005239505.1. Classification (NCBI taxonomy): domain Eukaryota; kingdom Viridiplantae; phylum Streptophyta; class Magnoliopsida; order Solanales; family Solanaceae; genus Nicotiana; species Nicotiana paniculata. Next base: position 18,696 of record ML309438.1, read on the forward strand.
TTGAGGGTCCTCCTCAAAATTCTGCCCCAGTTTCTGATTGGGGGAAAAATGGAAATTTTATTGAATTGTGACCGAACCCACATGGCTCCCTACGTATCCTCTCTTAAGTGGGAATCAGGTCGAGCGTAGTTCAATTTACATCATATGAAGAACCATAAAGTGGTTTACACATAGTATCTTTTGACTGCATCTGAATTGATAGGCTTTGGCTAGATTTCTCCGTCCATCTCTGCGCGTATGAGCGCTTCTCCTGTCAATAATCTATGAACCATGTAATGACCTTGCCAGTTGGGAGAGAATTTTCCTTTGGCCTCATTTTGATGTGGAAATATTCGTTTCAGTACCAGCTGTCCCGGCATGAACTGTCTTGGTTTGACCCTTTTGTTGAAAGCCTTGGATATTCTATTATGATAGAGCTGGCCTTGACACACTGCATTCATCTTCTTTCCGTCTATGAGGCTAATTGCTCATAGCTGTTCCTTATCCATTTTGCATCATTGAGTTCGGCTTCCTGTAAGATTCTTAAAGAAGGAATTTCTACCTCGGCAGGAATGACAGCTTCGGTACCATAAACTAGCAGATATGGAGTTGCCCCGGTTGATGTGCGGACAGTGGTACTGTATCCTAGTAAGGCAGATGGTAATTTCTCGTGCCATTGCTTGTGATTCTATACCATTTTCCTTAGTATCTTCTTGATGTTTTTGTTGACGGCCTCCACGGATCCATTCATTTGAGGCCTGTATGCTGTGGAATTCTTGTTCTTGATTTTGAAAGTTTCACACATGGCTTTCATAATATCGCGATTGAGATTGGATAAATTGTCAGTGATGATGGACTCTGGAACCCCAAATCGACACACAATCCGGTCTCTAACAAAATCCGCAACGACTTTCTTGGTTACCGCTTTGTAAGACGCAGCTTCAACCCATTTAGTGAAGTAGTCGATGGCCACTAAAATGAATCGGTGCCCTTTTGGAGCGGTGGGCTCAATTGGGCCCATGACATCTATTCCCTAGGCAACAAAAGGCCAAGGTCAGCTAGTTGCATTAAGCTTGTTCGGCGGCACCCGTATCATATCTGCATGTAACTGGCGTTGGTAGCATTTCTGAACGTACCACATACAATCTATTTCCATGGTCATCCAAAAGTATTCGGCCCTGAGTGGCCAAGACAAAACCATTCATATGTGGGCCACAGGTTCTGGCATGTATCTACTAGAACTATTTGGAAGCCTCATTTGTGTCAATACACCTTAACAGTACCAGATCGGGAGTTCTTCTGTACAGGGTTCTTCCGCTTTGGAAGAAGTGATTGGACAATCTCCGAAGGATGCGTTTCTGAGTATGGTTTGCATGTTCCGGGTATTCTCCTTTTGTCAAATATTCTTTGATGTCGTGGAACCAGGGGTTTCCACCCGTTTCTTCTTCAACATGAGCACAGTATGCCGGCTGATTATGGATCCTCACTGTAATGGGATCCATGATATTCTTGTCTAGATGTTGTATCATTGATGACAAGATGGCCAATGCGTCTGCGAATTCATTCTGAATCCTGGGGACGTGCCGGAATTCTATCTTTGTGAACCTCTTCTTCATTTCTTGTACATGACGCATATATGGCAATAGTTTGGAATTCTTGGTTGCCTATTTTCCTTGTACTTGATGTACCAGCAGGTCTGAATCACCGATTACTAGCAGTTCCTGAATATTCATATCTACGGCCAGGGTGAGCCCTAATATGTAGGCTTCATATTCCGCCATGTTGTTAGTGCATGAGAATCTGAGTTTTGCAGACACCGGATAATGTTGACCGGTTTCTGATACCCAAAATGGCTCTGATAGCTACTCTTTTAAAATTTTCAGCTCCGTCGAAAAACCTTCTCCAACCGTCGTAGGCTTCAGCAATATCTTCTCTTACGAATGATACCTCCTCATCAGGAAAATATGTTTTTAGGGGTTTGTATTATCCTCATACAGGATTTTCAGCAAAATGATCTGCTAGTGCTTGTCCCTTGACTGCTTTCTGAGTTACATAGATAATGTCAAACTCACTCAGGAAGATTTTCCACTTGGCCAGCTTCCCAGTAGGCATAGTTTTCTGAAAGATGTACTTCAGGGGATCTATCCTTGATATGAGATATGTAGTAAAGGCACAGAAGTAGTGCCTTAGCTTCTGATCTATCCAGGTTAGAGCGCAACAAGTGCGTTCCAACATAGAGTATCGTGCTTCATAAGGAGTGAACTTCTTGCTTAAGTAGTATATGACCTGCTCCTTTCTTCCCATCTCATCATGTTGTCCCAGAACACAACCGAAGGCTCCATCTAACACTCCAAGGTAGAGTAGCAGTGGTCTAGCCGGCTCTAGCAGGACTAAGACTGGTGGTGTGCACAAGTATTCCTTGATTTTGTCAAAATCCTTTTGACAATCCTCGGTCCAACTGGTTGCGGCATCTTTTTTCAGCATTTTGAAAATTGGCTCACATATTACTGTGGACTGTGCTATGAAACAGCTGATGTAGTTGAGGCGTCCCAAGAAACTCGTCACATCCTTTCTTCTTTTTGGTGGTGGTAATTCCTGGATGTCTTTAACCTTTTACGGGTCCAACTCTATTCCTTGGCGACTGACGATGAATCCCAACAATTTTCCGGCAGGAACCCCGAATGCACACTTTGCAGGAATTAACTTTAGATTGTTCTTCCGCAGCAGGTCAAAGAATTTCCTAAATTCTGCTATGTGATCTGTATGCCTCTTGGATTTGATGATGATGTCGTCAACATATGCCTCTATTTCTTTATGTATCATGTCATGGAAAGTCGTTGTCATAGCCCTCATGTAGGTGGCCCCAACATTCTTCAGATTGAACGACATTATTTTTTAACAATACACTCCCTATGATGTAATGAAGGGTGTTTTCTCTGCGTCTTCTTCGTCCATCCAAATCTGATGGTAACCCTCATAGTAATCTACAAAGGACTGGAGTTCATGCTTGGCACAATTGTCGATCAGAATGTGTATATTTGGTAGCAGGAAATCATCCTTGGGACATGCTCTGTTTAGATCCCGATAATCAACACAGACTCTGTCTTTCCCATCTTTCTTTGGAACCTGTACAATGTTGAACAACCAGGTTGGGTACTCAACTACTCTGAGGACCTTGGCTTTGATCTACTTGGTGACTTACTCGATTTTTAGGCTCATATCTGACTTGAATTTCCTGAGTTTCTGTTTCACTGGCGGACACATTGTATTTGTAGGTAACTTGTGAGCCACTATGGATGTGCTCAACCCTGTCATATCGTCGTATGACCATGCAAAGATATCCTCATATTCTTTCAGGAACCGAGTGTATTCTTCTTTCTCTGATGGTGACAAATGGATGCTTATGCAGGTTTCCTTGACGGTTTCGGAATCTCCCAAGTTGACTATCTCGGTCTCGTCCAGGTTGGACTTGGGCTTGTTCTCAAAGTTCTCCACTTCTCTGACAATTTCCTCAGGTATTACATCCTCTTCTTCTATTTATTCCGAGTCACTGTCCTTTTGTTGCATTGTCTCATTACATGTCACAGTCGTTGGTTCATCAAGATAAGAAATAGTAATGCTGTAGGGATAAAGATATGAAAGAAAAATAGTAATAATAAAACATCAAGTCATTTAAAATGTTAAACAAAATGATTTCAATAACTCAAATAATTTTGTTTCGAAATGGAACACTGAAAATATTATTTAAACCAAAATTCCAAAGAGGAAATAATTTTCAAAAGTAAACAATACTATCAGCCTTGCTACCCCGGGACTCGTCGGGACCTTGATGGTTTAGCGGTCCACTTCTTTAGAGATGCTCCATACTCCACTGTCTAGATAGTGAGGGCTTCTTCTTCCTCCTCCTCAACTATTACATAACAATCCATATCATCGTCTTCCAAGAACAAATTCCTCAATGCTGTCAAGGCTTCTTCTTCCTCTGATCCCTATATTGTATCGACCTAATGGAAGGTATGATTCAGGTGCGGCACAAGTTTCTCAAGTGGATAGTATGGACCACGCCATGGTGGCGATCAATTCCGATATTCCTACCAGGTGTACTGATATCCGATCCCGAAGGTTGTGCCATGGCGCTTCAGCTGTACTGGTTTGGAGATACCTTGAAGCTTTTTACCAAGCCCCTTACCAGGTTGATACCCTAACCATGCCAGTATTCTCTCTATTTTTCTACTCCACCATTTATTTTTCTCAATAGCGTTAATCCGTTCGACGCGATGACAGGTTTCTCCACCTAACTTCCTTCTGTTTTCTACCATCGGAACAATTTTACTGGTGTAAATGGGGTTGCTCCCATCTCCATGGATTATCACTTCTTAATGGTTACATTCAAATTTTACCGCTTGGTGCAAAGTAGATGCGACAGCTCCAGCGGTATGTATCCAAGGCCGTCCCAATAGCAGACTTTAGGAGGCGGATATGTCTAGCACCTGGAATTCAACATCGAACTAGGTAGAACCCATCTGCAAGAACATATTAGTTTCTCCGGTTGTGGCCCTTTGAGACCCATCGAATGCCTTCAGATTCATATTCCCCTCTCGTATTTTATGTAGGCCCTTGCCCAACCTCTTCAAAGTTGTTAGCGGACTGATGTTGATACTGGACCCTCCGTCTATCAGAACTCTGGAAATAAACTTATCTTCATATTGCACTGTGATGTGCAGTGCCCTGTTGTGGCTTAACCCTTCAGGTGGCAACTCCTCTTCATGAAAGCTAATCTTATGTCGTTCCAACACTTGTCCCACCATATTGGCCATTTCTCCTCTAGTAATGTATTTGGGCAGACATGCTTCATTCAGTACCTTCATCAGAGCATTCATGTGTGCTTCAGAATTTTGCAGTAATGACAAGATGTATATCTTGGCGGTAGCTTTATTCATATGATCAACAACATAATACTCCCTTTATTATACTTTCCTCCAAAGGTCATCTAGACCAGTTTCAATGACGGGTTGTTTATTGAAAGATTTCTTACTTGTCTCTCCCAAATGCTCAGGTGTGTAAGTTCTGCCCGTTCTGGTCATCCCTTGTACAACGCCGGACTCTTCCATCTTTGCTTTCCTCTTTCTCTTAGCCTAGGAAACATAATCCCAAGGTACAACGGAACTGAAGGGCGATGTGGATGTCACCGTCACAGTGAAAGGTGTGGATACTTCTACCTCAAACGGAGCAGGTGTGGTTGTAGGTGGTGTCACTTCTACTTCAAAGGGAGCCGATAAGGCTACCTCAACTTTGACTGGTGGTTGTACTTGTAGCACAATGGTATTGAGCGTAACTGTCGGCTTCTTAGGATCATCACCTTCCCTAATAAGTCTGATTGATCCCTCGGGATCCCATTCTTCATCAGTTTCTATTACATTGACTCCTTCACCCCTATGATCTGGGAGGGGGTTGTTGAGGACATTTGGTGTGGCTTCTTTTGCCTATATGACCTTGGTATCAATCAGTGTTTGGATCTTGTCTTTCAGGGTGAAACATTCATCAATAGTATGTTCCTTCATACCGGAATGGTATGCACACGTTTTGTTTGGGTTTGTCCATTGTGATGAGTTTTCCGTAGCCATGGCAGGAATAGGGGTGAGATATCCCACAACTTTTAATCTGTCATTTAATTGGTCAATTGGTTCAAAAATAAAGGTGTATTGTCTGGGTGGTTTGCGATCAAAATTGGGCCTGGGTTTTTGATAGTTTGGACGAGCTGGAGGTGAATGATAATAGGCTGGTTGTATATTATAGGTATGGTAGGAGGTATCGGGTTGAGGATATCTAGGAGGTGAAGGTTGGTATATGGGTGGAGGCGTTTGGTACACAAATGGAGATTTCGTACCTTGGGCAACCATTACTGTTCCCACTTCTTTCTTCTTGATATGCCACCTGATTGTAGTGCTTTATTCATGGCTTGCAGTGCCTCGAAATTTTTCACCATTCCACTTTTAATACCTTCCTCGATCCTTTCTGCGAGCTTGATGATATCGGAGAACTTGTGATTCTCGATTACCATTAACCTTTCATAATATTGTGCATCTTGAGCCTTGACAAAGAACTTGTTTATCTGCTCTTCATTTGATGCTGGCATGACCTTCTCTTCTTCTAACCTCCATCGAGTAACATACTCGCGGAAAGTCTCAATGGGCTTCTTCTTGAGATTCTGGACATAGAAAACGTCTGGTGCATTTTTCCTGTTGAATATGAACCTATCCATGAAGTCTGACACCATGCTTACCCAATTAGCCCATTTCTTGGGATTTTGACTTATGTACCAAGACAGAGCGTCTCCAGTAAGTCTTCTCATGAACAGCTTTATGCGAATCCTTTCGTCCTTTCCGACCCCTACATGCTTATCACAGTAAGTTCTTAAATGAACCTTTGGGTCACCCGTTCCATCAAACATCTCGAACTTAGGAGGTTTGTAACCCTCCGGAAGTTCCACATCTGGCTGAATGCACAAATCCTCATAATTCAAACCTTCGATTCCTTTGCCTCCTTCAACACCCTGAACTTGGCTTGTGAGTTTCTTGAGCTCTTCTGCCATGTTCTTAATGAGCAAGTCCTTTTTGGCGGATTCTAGTGTATATGAGATTGGCTGAGCGGAGTGGGGTATGGTTTCCACGTATATAGGGTTGTTTTGGTGAATGCCAAGAGTTTGGGTGTAGTAGTGATCATTGGTTGAATTTTGGGGATCGGGGATAGGCTGAGGGGTATTCTGAGGAGTGTAATAAGTGGTTTGCGGATATTGAGTCGGGGGATGATGATGTTGAGGAGGTTTAGGTATGGGTAAAGGATTTTGGGGAGGGGTTGTATATTGGTGGGCTGCAGGAGGATTCTGCGGGCATTGGTTGGGTGTATTATGAGGAGTTGTCGGGTTTTGGGTATTCGGATGGTTAATATCTGAGACGTTTAGTGTGAGGGAGAGGTTTTCTAAATTATGGACCTGCTCAAGCTCACCTTGTAGTTCAAGAATCTTCTGTTCAAGCCGAGAAACCAAGTCATTTGGTGCCGGAATACTCTGACCATTAGAAGTTTCCACATTCTCAGCATGTGTGGGTTTATCTTTTCTGACGCCACTCATATCGTCCATCTTAGATTTCCCTTTTCCTTTTGATGCACTTGGAGTAGGAGGAGGTGAAGGGTCTCTGGATATAGTGTGGTATGCTGATGATGCCAGTATGTGTGAACCAACCTTAGGGGATAGGAATAATTAAAAAGAAAGAAAACCAAAAGGTAACCAAGTTAGTGAGAGTTCTAAAATTTTTTTGAAGTATTTGAACACATATTACGGGAATGTAAATCCGCGTCCTAACTTGGGAGCCTTGTTGTGCCCGAGGTTGGCCTAGTGACAAATAGATTTGGAGATTTATTGCTAGTAAAAAATTGCCTCATTTCATTAACGCAATAGATAAGACTAATCTAAAACGACAATAAGGTAAGTCACTAATGGCACTTGGCCTTATTACATTCAAAAAACAAGAACGAATAAGTCTAATATACTTGATCCCAGAAGGACCTTCTCCAGGCCTGGTTCTCTTGGCTCCATCGATCAGGCTCCCTGGGTCGCGCATGTCCAGCAGCAGGTATGCCCTGGAGAGATCTCCTCCTTCGATACCTTCAACATTAGTGCAGTCTATGACTCTTTTCCTCATCTTCCCTTCCAGCTCCATCAGACCCTGCTCCAGATATTCTAGCCATTCATTTTATCTGGTAGCCATTTCCCTCCACTCATTGAATAATTCCATATCAGTCTTGTATTGTTCCATATGCTCAACCTCGGACTCGTGAGACTTTTGCACAATCTTTTGTACTTCACCTGTGCTTCAGAAGCTTCATCTGTGAGTCTGTTTCCTCGACCGACCCCTGGCTCGACTATTCCCGCTATGCAGTCTTCAAACCATGATGGGTAAAAGTACACATGCCCTGCGTGATATCGATTCGGCTCGATGGTGTCCCTTTACACAATAATCTTCAAGATCCATATACTTTGAGCTTCATATTTATATGGGATGTCATCATCTTGGAAATCCGCTCTGTAGTGACTCATTTTGGAGACTCGTGGTATAATCTATTTTTTACCAGCTTGTCTCATGATCCTGATAGGAACGTATGGGTATATACCCCTTAACTCGATCAACACCAAGTGTGGAGCGTCCCTAGATCGGATGATGAACTTATTGGTGGGGACCCGCTCGTACATTCAGTGAAGCTGGTCCTCAGTCAAGTTGTCGAAAAGTTGCACCAATTCTGTAGCATTCTCCGGTTGAGCAAACCTATCTGGGATAAATGTCATTCTCTTGAGGTGGTGAAAGGATATGTGATCGTTCCACGGTATTCATGGAAACTCTTGGCGATATTGACCTCTCTGGAAATGTTCTAGCAACCAAATATGTAGTAGCAGATTACAACCCTTGAAGTGTTTGAACCCCTTCTAGCAGCAATCCAAGGCTCGATATATGTCTGCTATAATCATAGGGACAATAATATATATTTGTCCCTCGATTACCCTCATTAAGGCTTTGGTTACCATGGTTAGTCTGGTGTGAATTCTGTCCTTTTTTCTTGGAAACACTATCATACCCAAGAAGCAGACGATAAACACGAAAAGCTTGCGATGAATCCAACCCAAGGAAGTGATGCATAATTCGTCATGAAAGATATGGTAAGATTTGCTGTGACCGTATCGTTCATAAAGGAAGTCGAAGGGTATATAAGACTTCTTAAGACACACCAGGTCATCATTCTTTTTCAAACCCATCATTTTCAGAAACCCTCGGGGAGTGCAATTTTCTGGCACCAATAGACCAGGACTGTCCCGAGGTAGTCCATCGAATCTCCCTATATCATCCAAAAGAGGGGCCATTTCTATGTTTCCAAAATGGAATACGACCCTTTCTCCGTCCCAGAACATAGTAGCAACTTCGATCAACATGTGGTTTGGTTGGATGTCCAATAAGGAAGGTAGGTTTCCAAGGAATCTTTTCACATGGTTTTTATCACTTGACGGAAGGTCTTCCCACCAACCTTGCAACAACAGGGGTATGTTACGTACCATACCAAACCTGGGGACTTCGTGCCTCATTTTCTGCAAAACAAATAAGGTTAGACCCTTTCCCCCACCAGATTTGACTATTTATACATTAACGATTAACCTATTGGCACTTATTTGTCCAAATTACTGCACAGATCATGGTTTCATCCGTTAGGATTGTGGAAATCCCGGTGGACTTCGGACAAGGCTTTTCTTAAAGGGTTATTATGTGGACAACATATTAACCCAGTCTAGGTTTTACTATGATGAATGTACAATTATAATTAGAGTAAGGTTTCTATAGAGGTCTAGACTGGTACCCTCAAGCAGACAACTTGAGGGGGAAAGGCACGAAACCGTCGACTGCACCGGTGATCGGCTAGTTTTACCGCAAATAAGCCTTTCCAAATTCAAATAGGGTGATATAGAAAGAGCGCAAATACTCATCAAGCGTTGATATGGTATTGATTATGCATGAGTGGAATATGATGTTGAGCATCATTTATGCAACAGAAAATAGCACGTTTTCACGTATTTGCACGATGAAAAAAATGATAAATGCGGTATTTAATAATTGTAAAGGCATTTAAGAAAGAAAACAAGGAGAAAAGTCAGTTTCCATACTAAACAATAATAAAACAGGAAAGAGAAATTGTAAAATGACTGAAAATAGGCAAATAAACTCACATAAAGTTGGAAGGGGAAGGGGTATGCAAGTATTGACGGAATAATAAAGGAATGCTTAAATACTAATTCACAAAAATCAGGTTCGCTATGGTAGGATCCTAAAAATATCCCTAGCGGAGTCGCCATGCTGTCGCAAGCCCTTTTTTCTCGTGAAATCGGGTTTCGACGTTTTGGGACAAACTCTTTTTTTCGGGATGGGTTTAAGAAACTGGAAGAGTCTCCACCTAATGTATTAAGGTGCGTTAGGTCACCTAGAGCAATTAACTCATTTAACCAGTTTACATCACCGAAGATCGGGTAAGGGCTCAAATTATCTTCAGGGGAAGGTGTTAGGCACCCCTCGAGGTCCACAACGGTGGGTCCCGACCGAACTTAAATTAATCGAATTAGTCTAAAACAAGGAGAAAGAGACTTGGAAAAATATTATATTCAATCTATTTTAAACAAGAGTATGGGGGTCCTATGTTTTTTAGCCTATAGGATCATTCCATACAATACTTTGTAACTCCCTCAAGTCGGGGTTTTACTCATAGTATTAACACATGGGCTATCATCTCCTTACTACCCAATTACTATCATTAAGTTGTTACTTAAGCGTTCTAGCAGTTTCTAGCTCATTCCTTATGCGTGCACTACCCGTCCCTTACCCTGGCCTTGGAGGTATTAGGACTCCATTTGGGGATAATTCTAGACAAACATATATTACTAAAATGTAAATTCTAGGCGACAAACAATAATAAATAGGACTTTAAGATAAAGAACAAGCATAGGCTCACATTGACCTCCACACATAGATAACAAAAAGCACGCAATTGAATCAGCAAACTTTATTAACTTTAGAATCCTATAGGCAAGATATCTATGTGGGAAAACATAATGCAGAGACAGTTTTATTAAGGAGAGCATTAAGACCTGTTTGTTTGCCTACTGATTTTATTCATCATGAACCTGGGCACTTCAGGCAGTAATATGTCACAATTATAACCCCATGATCATTATTAAGTCCTACAGATATATTGCCTAAGTGATTGGTAGTAGCGAATGGATTCAGAATCGGCGAACATGATCCTATAGGCATGATTTCTACGAGCTTATTAATTACAGGCCTATAGATAGGATTTCTAGGTGTAGCAGGGAGTTTAATCTATAGAGATAGGTTTTACTCCTTTTCAATCCTATAGACATGCTTTCTAATTGCTGAATTGATTTAAACCTTATAGGCATAATTTCTAAATGCTGAATTGATTTGAACCTTATAGGCATGATTTCTAAATGCTGATTTTAGTCCTCTAGGCATGATATCTATTGCAGGATTGATTTAAACCCTAAGGCAGGATTTCTAAGTTTGAAACTGATTTTAGTTTTATAGGTATGATATCTGTTAACCGTATAAAGGCAGAATTTAAACAGATTGTCAGGAAATATAATTATCTCACACAACAAAGTCCTATAGGCATGATTGCTAATGCACATTTGTTGAAAACATGTATAGATCCTATGAACATGATTTCTAATGTACATAATTAAACGAAAGTCCTATAAGCAGGATCTCTAGTATGCAAATGTAAAAACACCGAATCAAAATGATCATGAAAGTCCTATAGGAAGGATTCTAAACACAACATAGTATTCACATAGTTTGACCAGCGTGATTAAATCTATAGGAAATATCCCTACCCAGTTTAACAAAAAGATATATGAAAAACCCCCCAGCTTTACTAAATATCCCCCAAATATGTTATTATTGAGTTATTACAACCCAGAATATCAAATGAATTACATAATGGTAATAATTACACTATAGGGAGCCTTCATAGGCCCAATAAACTGGGGAATCAGGCCTTCCACCATAATAACAACACATCATAGGGACTCATAGTACATTGGAACCAGGTTTCCAGTGTGTCAAAGTTCCCAAGAGCCTCAGGGGACCTAGGGAAATGCTCACATTAGAGAATAAAATGCTCAGAAATAATTCAAAGGAGATTAGGAACCAAACCCCAGTGTGTCAAAGTTTACAAGGTTCTCACATAGACCTCGAGCAGTGCTCACACTGAGGAGGTTAAGGATATAACCTAAGGACCTAAGAATAGGAATTTTAGGTAGTAGTATACAAAAAGAGACAATGGTAAAGGGAAAATTTTAAAACAGGTTTGAGTTTAGAAAAGCCATCATCACAGAGTTTAAAACACAGAATATGTAGGCAGAATTGCACTAAGAAGACAAATTGGCAAGATTTGCAAAGTTGTTCATTCTCAAGTATACTGTTTTAATAAGTTAAAATCTGAAAGGCCTAATTAAGCTAAGTATACAGTCTAACATTTAGGAAAAATGTCTAATCACAGGAAAGCATTAAGACATGTTATTAAGGCAAAAGTCAAGTAATCATGTGGAATCCAAGGAATGCAAGACACACCAGCAGACAAGTTATCAAAGGAAATGAATGACAGAAAAGAGACTTAATACAACCAAGACATAATAATACAAGTTTGTAAAGATTCCAGACTGATTAGCTGATGAACATACTAGTATTAACCTAAAGATGCTAAGTTTAGGACAAGTTCAGAACTAGCAAAACAACATGTATGAAACAAGTTAAAAGACATTCAGATAATCCCTAAGAGGATTCATGTTATTCAATATAAACAGTCTCAGAACTAATAACGTCAATTATAGAACTAAAGGAAATCATATAAACATGAAACTGGTAGAGTCATGCTCATAATGGACTTTAAACATGCTGGTTCACAAATAATTCATAGAATTAAAATGATAAAGGGATAGTCACTCACCAGTTGCGCAAGAAAATAAGAAATGCACCACAGTGCCAAGAACTATTTGGCCTTGGCTTTCAGCCGGCCAAGACTAGAAATAAATGAGAGAGGGCAAAGAGAGTACATAACCAAGATCTAAGTTCCTTAGTGAGAATATAATGATTCGAGTCTATCTAAAAGGGGAAAGGGGTGGGGTTTATATAGTATTATAGTATAAACATGAAATATGGTAAGTATTAAACAGTAAATCAATTAGAGTCAAAATTTTAGGGAAAAATAATACATATACGAGGGAGTTCAGTAAACTAACAGAAAATTTGAGAATGTAATCATGCAAGTAACACTTAAAATAAGGGGATACAACAGAGAATAAGGAAAATATCATACAAAGATCGATTAAAATCAGATTTAAGGTTAAATAAAGTAAAAAATAAAGGAACACTGTAGATTAAGTAGAAATAAAGAAAATATCAGTCAAATACTAGAAAGGAAAGAGTACCAATCAATACTCAGTAAAGAATAAGGAAATATCTCAAGCCCTAGTTGAGACTGATGCCTTGAATCGGGCCAAAAATACAAGGACCGTTCAATATAGCATGTATAGAGACTGAAGATCGTCCAGATCTTCATAAAATCAGGGTGAATCTACCCGTTATTGAGGTAGTTCTTGCCAAAAATAGGGAAAGAACCAAGTGATATCAACAACATGCGTATAAGGGCAAAAAATTACAAAATAGGTAAGCAAATCATGGATTGATTCCATGTTTGAGCCGGAATCGGAGAGGATTGCGAGTGGTGGTGCTAGGGCTTGACAGATAGAAAATGGGAGTATGAGAGTTTAAGGGCAGCGGGTGAAGAGGTAAATGAGTTAGGGTTGGGGTTTGGTATAGTTAAGGAAGGGGAATTAGATATGGACCGTTGATCTTTAGAGATCAACGGTCACGATTAGAAGGTTTCTGTGTCCAAATGTTTTTAAATGTGTATGGGGATTTGGATAATAGGTCTTGGGATAGGGGTATTGGCCTAGTAAGGGTGTTGGGTTAAATCCGGAAATGAGGATTTTAGTGGCTAGATTTTAAATACCCATTTTAACAAATAAATAATTTATAAAAAAATAATTAATAAATAACAAAATATCAATTATGCATAAAAATGATTTAAAATAATTACTTAAAATTATAAAAATATAAAAAGTCATTTTCTGTATAAATAATATAATTATGCATACATATGGGCTATTATTGTAAAATATGCAATTTTAGCCTAAAAATGCAGATGTAATTATAATAAATGTAACAAAATATTTAAATCTTAGTATGGATATAAATGATAAAATTATATTATAAAATCATCATAAAAGTTATTTGTGATGCAATTAATGATTATATATGTAATAAAACAAGATAATAAATTGATTTAAAAATCTTTACAAATTATGAAAAATTATGGAAAAATGCTGGTTGGTGCTCATGAACTATTTTGAAAGTATATATATATTTACAAAATATATATGGGAAAAATTGGGTATCAAAACTATTGTGGTGTATTTTCTTGCTTTCCTGCCTAACTAGTGAGTGACTATCCCTTATCATTTTATCTTCTATGTTTCCATAACCTGTGTATTCGATCCCGCATGTTTAAAGTATTCTGAGCATGATTCTACCACTTTTATATTTCTATGAGTTCATCTAGTCCTATAATTGATACTGTTAGTTCTGAGTCTGGTTATTTTGAATAATATGAATCCTCTTAGGAATTAGCTTAATGTTTTATAATTTGTTTCCTGTATGCTGTCTTGTTAGTTCCGAGCTTGCCCTGAATTTAGAAATCTTTAGGGTAATACCAGGATGTTTATCAGTTCACCTGTCCTGAATCTTTACAAAGTTTGTATTGTTATTAAACCATTTTTCTGTCACTCATGTACCTTGATAACTTGTCCTTTAGTATGTCCTTCATTCATTTGGATTTCATATGATTATTTAACTTTTCGCCTTCATACCATGCTTAAATATTGTTTGAGCAAAGATGTCCTTAATGCTAGCATGTACACTCATCCTAATTACGCCTTTCAGACTTTAACTTAGTAAGTACTATGCACCTGAGTATGAACAGCTTTGCAAATCTATCCAATTTGACTTCTTAATGCAATTCTGCCTATATGTTCAAATCTTTTTGTCCTCTATTCTGTGTTTTGAACTCTGTTATGTTGGCTTCCTAAAACCAAACATGTTTTCAAATCTGTCCCTTGACCATTTCCTCCTTTATGTGCTGCTACCTTAAACCCCTATTCTTAGGTCCTTTAGGTTCTATCCTTAACCTCCCCAGTGTGAGAACTGTTCGGGGTCCATGTGAGACCCTTGGGAACTCTGACACACTAGAGATTTGGTTTCTGTGTGCTATGGGTGAATCATTCACCACTGCTTATTGTGTATCTATGAATATAAGCCTTGGAGTTGTTATGGGTTGAAGGCCTAGGTTGCCCAGGTGTATTTGGTCATATTGTAGGCTCTCTATAGTTTATTTTGTAATTCATTCATTAACCTGGTCTGTAATAATTTTGTAACAACAATTCTGGGGTATTTAGTAAAATTGGGAAGGGTTTCTTTTTTTCATTTGCAAAGTCGGGTAGAAATCCTGCCTATAGGATCTCTATTTGTGCTGTTGGTTCTGCTTATAAGTTCCATATTATGTTGTTGAAATTGTATAGGTTCTATATTGTGTTTACATACTAGAAATCTTGCCTATAGGACTAACGTTGTGATCAGTTAAGAATTCGGCCTTTAAATGTATCAATTTTCCAAGTAATTGTGTGTTAGCAACCATGCCTATAGGATCAATACTTGGCTTAATTATTTTCTGGCCCAATGTTTGTAAATTCCTGCTTATAGACCGTCTAATGGTAGAAAACATGCCTATAAGATTAAAATCAGTTCAATTCTAGATATCATGCCGATAGGGTAAGAAACAATACACTTGTAGAAATCATGCCTATAGGATTAAAATCAGTACGCTTGTAGAAATCATGCCTATAGGATTCAATTAGCTAATTCTGAATACGCTTCTTTGATTATCACTGTCAATCACCTAGACAACATTCCTATTGGATTAAATAATAATTCTGGATTTATGCTTGTTATTTGTTGTTATTCATTATCGTATGAAACCGCCAGATATTGTACTGAGCTAAAATTAGTAGGCAAATAGTAGGTCCTCTCATTCACTTTAAAATTGATTTTTTCACACTACTGCTCACCTATTTCTCATATAGAAATCCTGCCTATAGGACTTCATGATTAATAAAACCTGCTACTCAGTTGCGTGCATTTGCTATTTATGTGCGGGGGTCAATATGAGCCCATATCTGCTTTTATTTGAAAAGTCTTAATTGTTTTGCCTGTCTCCTAGTATTTTACAATTTTGAGCAACCTAGGTTTAGTCTAGAACCATCCAAAATAGAGTCCCTAATGCCTCCAGGGCCATAACTAAGGGAAAGGTAGTGCACACATAGGAAACGAATTAGAATCAACTAGAGCGCTTTAGGTAACAACTTAAAGATAATAATCTGGTAGCAGGAGATGACAGTCTGTGCCCACTGGATAATATGAGTAACACCCCCGTTTTGGGGGAGTTACGACGTATTATTTATATTGCACGGGGTGATCCTATAGTATCGCGACCCCAAACCTTAAGCCGTCCGTGATGGAGCCTATCATGGAACTAGGCTAGCAAACCATTACATACTATCATAATTTCCAAAACTAGCAGATTAATAAAGCAAAATGAGATAAACAATTTATACACTATCCCAAAACCTGGAGCCAACTGTCATGAGCACCTAGGACGATAAATACAATGTACAATAAAGTGACTTTGCTACTACAAGAGTCTGAAGTATGAAAGACAAAACTATGAACCGAGGAAAGGAAAGGAGGTGAGCGGGGGATGCTAAGCAGCTACCTCGATCCTCGAACAAACACCAAGCATGTCCGAAAATCAACTAGTGAGATGGTCTAGTACCTGGATCTGCACACAGAGGTGTAGGGAGTAACGTGAGTACGCCAACTATGTAAGTAATCAAAGTAACTAAAAACACTTGAGTGTAGTGACGAGCATTTATAAATCATGATTTCAGAAAAACAGTAATTCAACTTTTATTCGAAGGCTCAGATAAAGAAGGGAGAGAAAATCAGTAAAATTCACAATGTAATCGCCATCCAGGCACAATATCTCTCATAACAAGGTCTCTCAGTCACTCGTGACTCCACTATCAGTATTTCATGCTCACACTAAACACTCGCACTCAACAAGTACTATGAATACACACAACTGCTGCGGCAGGCAGCCCATACTNTAATGTTGCGGCGTGCATCCCGATCCATACAACATATGCTGCGGCGTGCAGAATGATCCTTATAATAGTGGACTGCGCCCAGTGGGGGTGTACCGACTCTGGAGGGGCTTCTACAACCCAAACGCTATATTTGCTGTGGCGTGCAGCTCGATCGAATATGTATATTTCTACGGCGTGCAACCCGATTGAATATGTATATTCCTACGGCGTGCAGCCCGATCCAATATGTATTTTGCTGCGGTGTGCAGCCTGATCCATATATAACATATATTGCTGCGGCGTGCAGCCCGATCCATACATAATTTATATTGCTGTGGCGTGCAGCCCGATCCATAACTATCCTCACGTACTCGACTCTCGGCCTCACTCATTCATCCTCACAAGCCACTTTGGCAATTCATCTCAACTCACAAGACTCAGCCCAAAATACCTCTCAGAGTTTCAAAATAGTGTAATAATAGTGAAAATAACACCAGGTAGAAAACGTGACTGAGTTCACAATTGTTCTATCAGGATAGTGTTAAAATAGTGTAAAAGTACCTCTGAGGGTCTAAACAGGTCGGCATAAGGCCCCAAACATGGCTCACAGCTCATAAACAAGTATTGTCACGACTCGATTTCCCCTCTGAAGGCATCGTGACGGAACCTAGTCTGTACGACTAGGTAAGCCTAATTGCGGAAACACATATTAAATAGAAGCAATAAAATAAAGACGAAATAAGTAAGTCTACAATGAAGCATCACAACGTAAGGGAATTTACATGAAAAATCTATCTAAGTCTGGAGTGGAAGGTGACTCGAAGGACTTTGCGGAGGCGGCATAATTACCTTTCGAACTCCTAGAAGCTGCTGCTTGGACCCCTAGCCACGAAATTGAACGTTGGTACCTTGATCTGCACACGAAAAACATGTGCAGCAAAGGGCATGACTACACCACAAATTGGTACCCAGATAGTGCCAAGCCTAACCCCAGTCGAGTAGTGACGAGGTCAGGTTAAGGCTCTATTGGATTTTTATAGTAAATTATAAAATGTGAACAGAGAGATATAATAATCTAAGGCAAATCAGTAGGAACAATGAGCTAAAAGAAAATAATAACATGGAGCCCTCGGCTCAGCACAACATATATCACAGTAACAAGTATGCAATGCAGTAAATGTGGAAAGCTCCCGAAATCTCGTCCGTAGTCCCAATTTAAATATGCAATGCAGTACAGGGGGAAAGCTCAAATTTAAATATGCTATGCAGTACAGAGGGAAAGCTCCCAGAATCTCGTTCGTAGTCCCAATTTAAATATGCAATGCGGTATAGGGGGAAAGCTCCGTAATCTCGTCCGTAGTCCCAATTTAAATATGCAATGCAGTACAAATACCGAATACAATTTTTATTTAAAACAGTTCAGGAAAAATCACAGGAAAAATATGGATAAAACTACCTAAACATGGTACACATAGTAATAACTACGGAAAAATTCAAGTAAAACAGGTAGGCATGCTATTTCCTAATCTAAACTACATAGTCGATACATGAACCTAGTGAAATAATTTAAGTCATGGAGGGAAAAATGGAGTTTTAGCAACAATGGCCCGTGTACGTACTCGTCACCTCACGCGCACGGTGCCCAAAAAACATAGAACAATATTAAAATAGCCTAGGGGAAGTCCCCAAAAAAGAGTTAGGCAAGCCACTTACCTCGACTGCGCTACTCAACTCAAAACCACGCTCTTGCCACGAGAATCCGACTCTGAATTGCCCAAATCTATTCAATTCGATTGCATAATATAAATATCACTTTAAGGAATCAAAATAGCTAATAAGTTCAAGGCTAATAAGCGAAATTAGGAAACTCACCCAAAAAGTTCCCCAGGCCCACGTCTCGGAATCGAGTGAAAGTTAAAAATTTAGAACACCCATTCACTCACGAACTCACTCGAACAAGAATCATCGAAAACCGACGACAAAATCCTATTAAATTCTCGAATTTTCTAATTGGGGAAAAATCTTCCCATTTGCATGAATTTCCACCTAAATACCTTGATTACATGAAAGAAATTGCTATAGATTAATGATATACAAAGGAAATAGGGTTAGGAATTGTTACCTATGAAGCTTTTCCTCAAAACTCACTCCAAATCACCTACACCCGAGCTCCAAATTATTTTTAGAAGTTATGAAATTCAAGCCCTCGAATTTGATATAAACTGCCCAGCGATTTCCGCACCTATGCCCCTTGGATCGGAGCTACGGAAAATCCATCGCAGGTGCGAAAACCCACTAAAAGTCCTGGGGCTGCACATGCGGTCAATGGGCCGCATCTGCGGCTCCCCACCTGCGAAACCTCAACTGTACCTGCGAGAACTGGTTGACTTGACCAAGCCCGCACCTGTGAGCCCCTCTTCCGTACCCGCATGTCCGCACCTGCTGAAAGTCCATCGTAAGTGCAAGACACTAGAACCAGCAGTGGTTCAGCGGTTTTCCAAGTTTCAATGTCACCCGTTGAGCATCCAAAACATCCCCTAGTCCCCCGAGACCTCAACCAAACTTACCAAACACTCCTAATACCTTATCCAAACTTAGTCGAACCTCCAAAACACATCACATAACACCAAAATCACCAATTATACATGGATTCAAGCCTAAGAACTTATGAAATTTTCAAACTCTACAACTGATGCTGAAACACCTCAAAACTAATCCGAATGACCTCAAATTTTACACACAGGTCACAAATGATACAACGGACCTACAACCACTCTCAGAATTCCATTCCGAACCCGATATCAAAATTCCACCTATCTACCAAAATTGCCGAAATTCTAACTTTCGCCAATTAAATCCTAAATCTAATACAGACCTCGAAAGGACATTCCGGACACGTTCCTAACCCTTAAATCACCCAATGGAGCTAACGGAGTCGACATTATCCCATTCTGGACACCTATTCCCACTGTTCCAACTACGGTCCGATTTCTAAAGCTTAAACTCACACATAGGGACTATGTGTCCAAAAACTCTGCGAATTTGACCACTCAATGTTCCAACAAGTCCCAAAAGCAGAAATAGACATGGGGAAAGAAGTTATTAGGGGATCGGGACGCTAACTCTCAAAATGACATACCGACTCGTTACATTCTCCCCCTCTTAAGAAAATAGTTCGTCCTCGAACGAGTATAGAGACATACCTGATGATGTGAAAAGATGAGGGTACTGATTGCGCATATACTACTTGGTCTTTCAAGTCGCCTCCTCGATCCGCTGACCCCTCCACTGAACCTTTACTAACGCAATATCCTTTGACCTGAGCTTTCTAACATGTCTATCCAATATAGCTACTACTTCATCAACATATGATAAATCCTTGTCCAACTAGACTGAACTGAAATCCAAAACATTAGTCGGGTCACCGTGATACTTCTGGAGCTTGGAGACGTAGAATACCGGATGAACTTCTGCTAGGTTGGGAGGCAGGGCTAGCTCATAAGAAACCTCCCCAACACGTCGCAACAACTCAAAAGGGCCAATAAATCTGGGACTCATCTTACCCTTCTTGCCGAACCTCATGACGCCCTTCATAGGCGATACTCGAAGTAAAACCCGCTCACCAACCATAAATTCCAAATCACGAACCTTCCGGTCTGCATAACTCTTCTTCCTGGACTGAGCTGCGTGAAGTCTCTCCTGAATCGCCTTCACCTTTTCCAGGGCATCCTGGACCAAATCTGTACCCAACAATCGGGCCTCGCCCGACTCAAACCATCCCACTGGGGACCGGCACCGTCTACCGCACAAATCCTCGCAGGACGCCATCTAAATGCTGGACTGGTAGCTGTTATTGTAAGCAAACTCTGCAAGTGGAAAGTATCGGTCCCATCACCCTCCAAAATCCATCACACAGGCATGGAGCATATCCTCAAGAATCTGAATCGTGCGCTCGGACTGACCGTTGGTCTGAGGGTGAACGACTGTCCTCAACTCCACCCTGGTGCCTAGCTCTTGCTGAACGGCTCTCCAGAACCTTGAAGTGAAGTGTGTACCTTTATCTGAAATGATAGATACTGACCGTAGAGGCGAGCAATCTCCCTGATATAAATCTCCGCTAACCTCTCGGAGGAGTATGTAGTCAACACCGGAATGAAATGGGCTGACTTAGTCAGCCGATCCACAATCACCCAAATAGCATCGAACTTCTTCAAAGTCCGAGGAAGTCCAACCACGAAATCTATGGTGATCCGCTCCCATTTCCACTCTGGAAGCTCAATCTGCTGAAGTAACCCTCCCGATCTCTGATGCTCATATTTGACTTGCTGACAACTGAGACACTTGGCCACAAACTCCACTATATCCTTTTTCATCCTTCTCCAACAATAGTGCTATCTCCGATCCTGGTACATCTTCGCGGTACCCGGATGATTGGAATATCATGAGCTATGGGCCTCCTCAAGAATCAACTCCCGAAGCCCATACACATTGGGCACACAGATCCGACCCTGCATCTTCATCACACCGTCATCCCCTATAGTCACATCCCTGGCGTCACCTCGCCGAACCCTGTTATGAAGAACCAGAAGGTGGGGATCATCATACTGGCACTCTCGAATGTGGTACTAAAGGGAAGACCGACCCACCACACAAGCTAAAACCCGACAAGGCTCTGAAAGATTCAACCTCATGAACTGACTGGCTAAGGACTGAATATCTAAGGATAAGAGCCTCTCAACTGCCGGAAGATATGCCAAACTCCCCAAAATCTCCGCACGGTGACTCAAGGCGTCGGCCACCATATTGGACTTCCCCGGGTGGTATAATATAGTGATTTCATAGTCCTTTAGCAACTCCAACCATCTCCGCTGGCGCAAATTGAGGTACTTTTGCTTGAATAGGTGCTGCAAACTTCGGTGATCAGTGAGAATCTCACAAGGAATACCGTATAAATAATGACGCCATATCTTCAGGGCGTGAACAATTGCTACCACCTCGAGATCCTGAACTGGATAGTTCTTCTTATGCATCTTCAACTATCTGGATGCATAGGCAATCACCCTACCATCCTACATCAACACCGCTCTGAGGCTAATCCTCGAAGCATCATAATAGACGGTATAAGACCCTGAACCCGTAGGCAATACCAACACTGGAGCTAAAGTCAAAGCTGTCTTGAGCTTCTGAAAGCTCGCCTCACACTCCTCAGTCAACTTGAACGGAGCACCCTTTTGATTCAACCTGGTCATCGGTGCTGCAATGGATGAAAAACCCTTCACAAAACGACGATAGTACCCAGCCAAAACAAGGAAACTGCGGATCTCCATAGCCGATGACAGTCTAGTCCAACTATGCACTATGCACTATGCACCGCCTCCAGTTTGTTCGGATATACTTTGATCCCATCCCAAGACACTATGTGGCCCAAGAATTCCACTGAATCAAGCCAGCACTCGCATTTAGAGAATTTTGCATACAATCTCTTCTCCCTCAAAGTCTGAAGCACAGTCCTCAAGTGCTACTCATGTTCTTCCCGTGATCGGGTATACACCAGAATGTCGTTAATAAACAAAATAACGAAGGAATCAAGATAACATCGGAACACACTGTGCATCAAATGCATAAAAGCTGCTGGGGCATTGGTCAGCTCAAATGATATAACAAGAAACTCATAGTGGCCATATCTGGCGCTGAAGGTACTCTTCGGGATATCCGGCTCCCGAATCCTCAACTGATGATAGCCAGAACGCAAGTCAATCTTGGAGAATAGCCTGCTCTGTAGCTGGTTGAATAAATCATCAATGCGAGGCAAATGATACTTGTTCTCATGGTGACCTTGTTCAACTGCCAATAATCAATACACATAGGCATAGAACCATCCTTTTTCTTCACAAATAATACTGGAGCACCCCAAGGTGATACACTGGGTCTGATGAAACACTTATCAAGCAACTCCTGTAACTGCTCCTTCAACTCCTTCAACTCGGGAGGAGCCATACGGTAAGTAGGGATAGAAATGGGCTCAGTGCCCGACAACAAGTCAATGCCGAAATCAATATCTTTGTCGGGCGGCATACCCAGAATATCAGCTGGGAATATATCAGGAAAGTCCCTCACTACTTGAACTGACTCAACTGGAGGGGTATCAACACTGACATCTCTCACATAGACCAAGTACGCATCACACCCCTTTTCAACCATCCGCTGATCCTTAAGGAATGAAATGACCCTGCGGGGAGTATACTCTAAGGTACATCTCCACTCAAATCTCAGCAAGCCTGGCATAGCCAGCATCGCGGTCTTAGCGTGACAATCAAGAATAGCATAATAGAGCGACAACCAGTCCATGCCCAAGATAAAATCGAAATCTACCATGCTGAGTAATAATAAATCAGCCCTGGTCTCAAAACCACTAAGAGAAATCAAACACGACAGATACACACGGTCCACAACTAGAGAGTCTCCCAGAGGAGTAGATACATAGACAGGGGAACTCAAAGAATCCCAAGATATCCCCAAATGTGGAGAAAAATAAGAGGATACATATGAATACATAGGGCTTGGATCAAATAATATTGATGCATCCCTATGGCAAACAGGGACAATACATGTGATGACTGAGTCTGAAGCAAAAACCTCGGAGCGGGTTGGAAGGGCATAGTATCAGGCCTGTCCTCCCTCTCTAGGGCGACCCTTACCTCCCCGACCCCCACCTCGAGCAGCCTGAGGAGGTGGAGTGGTAGCTGGGGCTGGAAGAATTGCCGGAGGACCCGACGGAGCACATGGAGGCTGATAAGATTGTGGATGTGCACCCCTCCTGGACCTGGGGAAATCCCTAATCACGTGATGAGTGTCACCATTCTCAAAGCAATCCCTCGGAGGACGGTGCGGCTGAGACTGAATAGGAGCTAGCCTGCTGGGCTGGCCGGAAATAGCACCTCAAACTGGAGGCGCACTGCATACTGGCGGCGCATAATAGAACTCCTGAGGTCTAGGAGGAGCTGGAATACCGCTGGCTGCTGGAAGGGATGAATGAACGGGGAGACCCACAAATCCCACTACGGTGACGTGCTGCTGGTGCACGAGCTCCTGAAAAATGGCCAATCTCTCGAGACCTCTTGGCCTCCTTCTCCTCTCTATCCCGGGCGAACATGCCCTCTACTCTCTTGGCAATACTCATTGCCTGCTGGTAAGTGATATCCATCTCCAAGTCTCTGGCCATACTGGTCCGAATACTTGGATGGAGTCCCTCAATGAAGCAGCGAACTCGCTCTCTGACTGTGGAAACCAAGGCTGGTGCATGTTGAGCTAACTCACTAAAACAGACTGCATACTCCAACATAGTCATAGTACCCTGGCGCAACTACTTGAACTCCGTGTTCCAAGTATCCCTCAAGCTCTGAGGGACATACTCTCGCAAAAACATCTCTGAAAACTTAGCCCAAGTGAGTGAGGCTTCCTCGTCTGGATTACTTAGCTCATAGGCCCGCCACCACTAATATGCCGCTCCCCTCAGCTGGAAAGAGATGAAAGAAACACCACTGGTCTCCACAATGCCCATAGTGCAGAGAATACAATGACACTCCTCAAGAAATCCAAGAGTGTCATATGAAGCTAGTCCGCTGAAAGTAGGTTGGTGGTACTTCTTGTACCTCTCGAGTTTGAGCTGCTCGGCCTCAGAAGCCGCTGCCCTAGCATCGTGCTGAACTGGAGCCACTGGGGGCATCGGAATATACTCCGGGGCCTGATCAACCTGCCCCCTCTTCTTAGGAGTGCGGGCTACGAGAGTCTGTGCCCCTCCCCCAGCCTGAGATGTTGCGGGAGCTATAGGAAATAGTCCAACATGTGCTAGAGCACTGAACATTCTCATGAACTGAGCGAAAGTCTCCTGCAAGGTTGGAGCAGCAATAGGGACCTACTGTGCCGGCGCTCCAGCTGGGGCTGCCATATGCCCCTTCCGCTGCTCCCGTCGGCGCTTAGGCTGCACCGCACAGTCATTCTCATCGTTCTCTAACCCCGCCCATGCCTCTGGCGACTCTGGCAGGGGGCTCGGGTGCCTGGTCGTCGGTCCTCCTAGTACTGGTACTCACCATCTGTGGGAAAGAATAGAATAGAATTTTAGAATTTTTTTGATGTCAATAACTCGCACGAAAAGGAAGTCAAAGAAATATGATTGTTCTTAACAGTTACATAGCCTCCCGAAGATATATACGGACGTTTCCGCACTGATCCATAAGAGTCTAATAGACCGTCTTTTGACTTGTGACTCCTATGAACCTAGACGCTCTGATACCAACTTGTCACGACCCGATTTCCCCTCCGAAGGCATCGTGACGGCACCTAGTCTCTACGACAAGGTAAGCCTAATTGCGGAAACATATATTAAATAGAAGCAATACAATAAAGACGAAATAAGTAAGTCTACAATGAAACATCGCCACTTGGCGCGTACATAACTTTCCCAAAACCTGAAATATCACTTTATTGACAAGCTCTGTATCAAAATAGCTCTATACAATGTAAGGGAATTTACATGAAAAATCTATCTAAGTTTGGAGTGGAAGGTGACTCGAAGGAATCTATGGACGCGACAGAATTACCTTTTTGTCTCCTAGAAGCTACTGCTCGGACCTCTAGCCACGAAATTGAGCGCTGGTACCTAGATCAGCACACGAAAAACATGTGCAGGAAAGGGCATGAGTACACCAAAAATTGGTACCCAGTAAGTTCCAAGCCTCACCCCAGTCGAGAAGTGACGAGGTCAGGTTAAGGCTCTACTGAATTTTTATAGTAAAACAGTATAAAATGTGAACAGAGAGATATGATAAGATAAGAAAAATCAGTAGGAACAATGAGCTAAAAGAAAATAATAACAGAGAGCCCTCGGCTCAGCACAACATATATCACAGTAACAAGTATGCAATGCAGTACAAGGGGGAAAGCTCCCCGAATCTCGTCCGTAGTCCCAATTTAAATATGCAATGCAGTACATAGGGAAAGCTCCCGGAATCTTGCCCGTAGTCCCAATTTAAATATGCTATGCAATACAGGGGGAAAGCTCCCGGAATATCGTCCGTAGTTCCAATTTAAATATGCAATGCAGTACAGGGGGAAAGCTCCCGGAATCTCATCCGTAGTCCCAATTTAAATATGCAATGCACTACAAATACCGAATATAATTTTTATTTAAAACAATTCAGGAAAAATCACATGCAAAAATATGGATAAAACTACCTAAACATGGTACACATAGTAATAACTAGGGAAAAATTCAAGTAAAACAGGTAGGCATGCTATTTCCTAATCTAAACTACATAGTTTATACATGAATCAGTGAAATAGGAGAGAAATGATTTAAGTCATGGAGGGAAAAAGAGAGTTTTAGCAACAATGGCCCGTGGACGTACTCGTCACCTCACGCACCCGGCGCCCAAACAACATAGAATAGTATTAAAATAGCCTAGGGGAAGTCCCCAACAAAGAGTTAGGCAAGCCACTTACCTCGACTGCGCTACTCAACTCAAAACCACGCTCTTGCCACGAGAATCCGACTCTGAATGGCCCAAATCTATTCAATTCGATTGCATAATGTAAATATCACTTTAAGGAATCAAAATAGCTAATAAGTTCAAGGCTAATAAGCAAAATTAGGAAACTCGCCCAAAAATTTACCCAGGCCCACGTCTCGGAATCGAGTGAAAGTTAAAAATTTAGAACACCCATTCACTCACGAACTCACTCGAACAAGATTCATCGAAAACCGACGATAAAATCCTATTAAATTCTCGTATTTTCTAATTGGGGATACTTCTTCCCATTTACATGATTTTTCACCTAAATCCCTTGATTGCATGGAAGAAATTGCTATAGATTAATGATATACAAAGGAAATAGGGTTAGGAATTGTTACTTATGAAGCATTTCCTCAAAACTCACTCCAAATCGCCTCCACCCGAGCTCCAAATTATTTTTAGAAGTTATGAAATACAAGCCCTTGAATTTGATATAAACTGCCCAGTGATTTCCGTACCTGCGCCCCTTGGACCACACCTGCGGTCCCTCACCTGCGGAAAATCCATTGCAGGTGCGAAAACCCACTAAAAGGCCTGGGGCCGCACCTGCGGTCAATGGGCCGCATCTGCGGCTCCGTACCTACGAGAACTGGTTGACTTGACCAAGAGCGCACCTGCGAGCCCCTCTTCCACACCCGCGTGTCCGCACCTGCAAAGAGTCCGTCGCAAGTGCGAGACACCAAAACCAACAGTGGTTCAACTGTTTTCCAAGTTCTAAAATCACCCGTTGAGCATCCGAAACATCCCCGAGGATCTCAACCAAACTTACCAACCAGTCCTAATACCTTATCCAAACTTAGTCGAGCGTCCAAAACACATTACATAACACCAAAATCACCAATTATACATGGATTCAAGCCTAAGAATTTATGAAATTTCCAAACTCTACAACCGATGCCGAAACACATCAGAACTAATCCGAATGACCTCAAATTTTACACACAGGTCACAAATGATAAAACGAACCTAAAGCCACTCTCAGAATTCCATTCCGAGCCCGATATCAAATTTCCACCTATCGTCCGAAATTGCCGAAATTCTAATTGTCTCCAATTCAAGCCTAAATCTACTACAGACCTCGAAAGCACATTCCAGACACACTCCTAACTCCAAAATCACCCAATGGATCTAACAGAGTCGATGGAATCCCATTCCGGACCCTTCTTCCCACAGTTCCAATTACGGTCTCACATATAAGGACAACGTGTCCAAAAACTCTCCAAATTTCACCATTCAATGTTCCAACAAGTCCCAAAAGCAGACATAGACATGGGGAAAATAGTTATTAGGGGATCGGTGTGCTAACTCTCAAAATAACCTACCGGGTCATTACAAGTATAAATTTCTAAAATACATGATGGCGTAATGTTTCAAATCAGATACGCGACTTAATAGTTGCTACGGGACGAACCAAGTCACAATCCTTATCGGTGCACACCCTCACGCTCGTCACCTAGCATGTGCGTCACCTCATTTACCAAAAGAATATAAAATACCGGGGTTTCATACCCTCAGGTTTAGAGTTACAATCGTTACTTACCTCAAAACAGCCCAAAAGCTACTCCGCGATGCTCTTTCCCCTCGAATTAGCTCCCAATTTCTCCGATCATATCACAAATCAGACCAATAACATCAAAATATTCTAGGAAAATGAACCCCAATCGAAAACTATAAAAATAGGCAAAATTCCTGAAATTGGCCAAACCCAAGCCTTGGGCCCACGTCTCGGAATTCGATAAAAGTCACCAAACTAGAACCCTCATTCCCTTACGAGTCTACCCATACCAAATTTACCAAAATCCGACCTCAATTGCCCACTCAAGTCATCAAAAGAAATTTTCACCTCCCATTTTTCCCAATTTTGTACTTTAATTCCTCAAATTGCATGGTGAAAATCAAGACTTAATTCATGAAGTTAAACTAAAAGTGATTGAAGAACACTTATCACTGAAAATCTCGTCCAAATTCTCCTTCCCCCGAGCTCTCTAATGGAAAATTGAGTTATGGCCAAAAACCCCCATTTAGAACTTCAAAATCGTTTGCCCATGTCTCTTTCTTCACTGCGACCACGAGAGTTCCCACGCGATCGCGAAGAACAAGTCAGCTGCCCCATAAATTTACCTTACGCGATCGCACAAGACCAAACGCGATCGCAGTGCTTCCCCTCCCTTACGTACGCGTTCACGGACCCACACTGGCGATCGCATAGAAGAAAAAGAACACTGCCTCAGAACAAACCTATGCAATCGCATGCCCACTATTGCAATCGCATATAAGGAAACTAGTGGGCAAAAATTGCAGCAGTTACAGCAGTCCCTCTAAGGCCAAACACACTCCGATAACCACCCGAAACTCACCCTCGGGACCTCAACCAAATATACCAACACATCCCATAACCTCATTCAAACCCAGTCGAGCCTTCGAAACACCAAAAACAATGCAAAAACACCAAAATCACATCAAATTCATGTCTATGAACTTTGAAACTTCTAAATTTTTCCAATGATGCCGAAACCAACCAAAACACGTCCGAATAACCTGAAAATTTTCACACATATCCAAAATGACATTATGAACCTGCTCCAACTTCCGGAATTCCATTCCGACCCCGATAGCCTATTTTCCCCTCCCGACCGGAAATCACCAAAAACTAACTTTCGCCAATTCAAGCCTAATTCTACACCGGACATCCAAACTTCATTCCGAACACACTCCTAAGTCCCAAATCACCTAACGAAGTTATCCGAGCCATAAAATCCACATTCTGAGGTCGTTTACCAATAAGTCAACTCCCAATTGACTTTTTCAACTATTAAGCCAATTAAGAGACTAAGTGTCTCTGTTTTCACCACGACTATTTCGAACTCGAACCATCCGACCCAACACAACACAAATAGGTGAAGAAACATACGATAAAGTAGAAACGAGGGACACAGGGATAATCTCACGGAAAGATCGACCGGGTCGTTACATCCTCCCTCTCTTAACAAGCGTTCATCCTCGAACGGGTCTAGAAACATACCTGCAGTCTCCAATAAGTGAGGATATCTACTTCGAATCTCCCGTTCGGTCTCCCAGGTGGCATCCTCTACCGAATGTCCTTTCCACTGAACCTTCACTGAAGATATATCCTTAGACGTCAGCTTTCTGACCTGACGACCCAAAATAACCACCGGCTCTACGTCATATGACATATCACCCTCGAGTTGAACCGTGCTGAAGTCCAAAACATGAGACGGGTCACCCACATACTTCCGGAGCATCGAAACATGGAACACCGGATGAATACTTGATAAGCTGGGAGGCAAGGAAAGTCTATAAGCCACCTCCCCAATCCTCTGAAGCACCTCAAATGGCCTAATGAACCGGGGACTCAGCTTTCCCCTCTTCCCGAATCTCGTAACACCCTTCATGGGTGACACCTTCAACATCACCTTCTCCCCAACCATGAAAGACACATATCGGACCTCCCGGTCCGCATAACTCTTCTGCCTAGACTGCACCGTACGAAGCCGCTCCTGAATCAATTTCACCTTACCCAACGCATCATGAACCAGGTCTGTCACCAATAGCCTAGCCTCGCCCGACTCAAACCAACCAACCGGAGATCTGCACCTCCTACCATATAAAGCCTCATACCATCTGGATACTCGACTGATAAATATTATTATATGCAACTCCGCGAGCGGCAGAAAATGGTCCCATGAACCCCCAAAATAAATGATAGAGGCACGCAAAATATCCTCCAAAATCTGAATAGTACGCTCCGACTGCCCGTTAGTCTGAGGATGAAACGATTTTCTCAACACAACCTGAGTACCTAACTACCTCTGCACGGCCCTCCAAAACTTAGATGTGAACTAAGTACCTTTGTCAGAAATGATAGAAACTGAAACCCCATGCAATTAGACAATCTCCCTCATATAAATCTCAGCTAACCGCTCCGAAAAATAAGTAGTACCAACAAGAATAAAGTGCGCGGACTTGGTCAGCCGATCCACAATAAACCATATAAAATCAAACCTCCTCAAAGTCCGTGGAAAACCAACTACGAAGTCCATGGTGATCCTTTCCCACTTCCACTCCGGAATATCTAATCTCTGAAGTAATACACCCGGTCTCTGGTGCTCATACTTGACATGATGACAGTTGAGACACCAAGCCACGAGCTCCACAATGTCCCTCCTTATCCGCCTCCACCAATAATTTTGTCTCAGATCCTGATACATCTTTGCGGCACCCGGATGGACGGAATACCGCGAACTATGGGCCTCAGCTAGAATCAAATCTCGAAGTCCATCCATATTGGGCACGCAAATCTGGCCTTGCGTCCTCATGACACCATCATCACCAATAACCACATCCCTGTCATCACCCAGACGGACCCTGTCCTGAAGAACAGGAAAATTTGGATCATCATACTGGCATGCTCTAATCTGATCATAAAGAGAAGACATAGAGGCTAGACAAGCCAATACCCGCAGGGGCTCTGATAGATCCAATCTCACCAAGTGACCCGCTAAAGCTTGAACATTAATTTCTAAAGGTCACTCTGCTGCTGGAAGGTAGGCTAGACTCCCCAAACTCTCTGCTCTGCGACTCATGGCATCGGCCACTACATTGGCCTTCCCCCAGTGATATAGAATGGTGATGTCATAATCCTTGAGAAGCTCCAACCATCTCCTCTGACACAAATTCAGATCCTTCTGCTTAAGCAGATGCTTCAAGCTACGGTGATCAGTGGAAATCTCACAATGCACTCCATATAAATAATGACGCCAAATCTTCAAGGCGTGGACAATAACTGCTAGCTCAAGATCGTGCAATGGATAATTATTCTCGTGCACCTTCAACTGTCTGGACGCGTAGGCAATCACCCTACCGTCCTGAATCAAAATCGCTCCAAGTCCAACTCTCGAGGCATCATAGTAAACTGTATAGGAACCTGAACCCGTAGGCAAAACCAACACCGGAGTTGTAGTCAAAGCTAACTTGAGCTTCTGAAAGCTCTCCTCACACTCGTCAGTCCACCTGAACTGAGCACCCTTCTGGATCAGTCTGGTCATAGGTGCTACAATAAATGAAAATCCCTCTACAAAATGGCGATAATACCCTGCCAAACCAAGGAAACTGTGAATCTCTGTAGTTGATGAAGGTCTAGGACAGCTCTGCACTGCCTCTATCTTCTTCAGATCAACCTGAATACCCTCACTGGACACCACGTGCACCAAGAACGCTACTGAATCAAGCCAGGACTCACACTTCAAAAATTTTGCATACAATCTCTTCTCCCTCAAGGTCTGAAGCACAACTCTCAAATGCTGCTCATTATCCTCTCGAGATTGAGAATACACCAAGATATCGTCAATACACACGATGGAGAAAGAATACAGATAAGGCCGAAATACACTGTGCGTCAAGTGCATAAAGGCTGTTGAGGTATTGGCCAGCCCGAATGACATAACTAGAAACTCATAATGACCATATCTAGTCCTGAAAGTAGTCTTCGGAATGTCTGGCCCCCGAATCTTCAACGGATGATAGCCGGACCGCAAGTCAATCTTGGAAAATACCTTGGCACCCTACAACTGGTCAAACAACTCATCTATACGAAGCAAGGGATACCGGTTCTTCACCGTAACCCTGTTCAGCTGCCGGTGATCAATACACATGCGCTCCTTGTTCTTTACAAACAACACCGGTGCACCCCAAGGTGACACACTAGGCCGAATGAACCCTTTATCTAGGAGTTCCTGAAGCTGCTCCTTTAATTCATTCAGCTCCGCTGGTTCCATACGATAAGGTGGAATAGAAATAGGATGAGTGCCTAGCACCAGGTCAATACAAAAATCAATGTCCCTGTCAGGTGGCATGCCTGGCAGGTGTGCAGGAAACACGTCCGGAAAGTCACAGACCACAGGAACCGAATCAATAACGGGAGTCTCACCACTGACTTCCCTCACAAAAGCCAGATATGATAAACACCCCTTATCAACTATGCGCTAGGCCTTCAAGTAGGAAATCACCCTGCTAGGCACATACTCAGAAGAGCCTATCCACTCAACCCTCGGACGTCTTGGCATAGCTAAGGTAACGGTCTTAGCATGACAATCAAGAGAAACATGACACGGAGATAACCAATCCATGCCCAATATCACATCGAAATCGACCATGCTGAGTAATAGTAGGTCCACTAGGGTCTCCAGACCCCCAATAGATACCACACACGACTGATACACACAGTCCACAATAATAGTATCACCCACCGGAATCGACATATGAACATACATAACTAAAGACTCACGGGGCATATCCAGGAAATGGGTAAAATATGATGAGACATAAGAATATGTAGAACTAGGGTCAAATAAAGCCAAAGCATCACAGCGACATACTAAGACAATATCTGCGATCACTGCATCGGAGGCCATAGCATCTGGCCTGGATGGAAACGCATACATACGGGCCTGACCTCCACCTGCTCGAGCTCCCCCTCTAGGGCGACCTCTAGCTGATTGACTACCACCCCTTGCTGCCTGGGTGGGTGGTGAAGTAACTGGAGCTGAAGTAGAAGGCTAGATCCTCAGCTGAGATGTACCTTCAAGAAGATGAGGATACCGCCTCCTCATATGCCCGAACTCTCCACACTCATAACAACTCCATGGAGCTGGAGACGGGGACTAAAAGGAACCGCTGGCACCAGAATGGCCACTAGAAGAACCATGCATAGAGGAACCCTGAATTGATGGTGCTCGAGCTGCACTCTGGGGTGGAAAGACACCGAATGAAGAATGTCCTGGCTGAGGACTGCGGGGACCATGCCCTGAAGTTGCACAACTATAGGCTGGGCGGACTGAATGAGGAGGCCTGAATAAACGACCTCTACCATGCTGAAACTACCCCCGGAAGGAGCACCACTAGAACCACCCGATCCACGAGGCCTATTGGCCTCCCTCTCCTCCCGCTCTTGGCGGCAAACCGACTCAATATCTCGAGAAATATAAACAACCTGCTCGAAGGTAGCACCTGACACTAGGGACCAACTCGGTGGCATGACGAGACAACTCTGAAAACCACATCTCATACTACGTCACTCATAGCTCCCCCTGACGCAGCTGCTGAAAATGCCTACGTTGTTCCTTCTTGTGAGACTGGGGTATATAATTCTCCAACAAGATCGTGGAGAACTGCTTCCAGGTGAGGGGTGCTAAACTAACCGGTCTACGCCTCTCAAAGGACTCCCACCAAGTAAAAGCATCCCCAGAAAACTGAAAAGTAGCAAATGAGAACCCACTGGTCTTAAGAATCCTAGCGGTACGAAGCATCCGCTGACACTTATCTAGAAAACCCTGGGCATCCTCGCCCTCAGCACCACTAAATGTCGGAGGATAAAGTCTACTAAACCTCTCCAGCTATGCTTCTTATCATCTGGCATAGCTGGAACCACGAAGTCCTGAATTGGAGCAACCGGCTGGGCTGGAACCGCCCACGGTGTCTGATGGCCCTGAGTAACCTGCTCAGATGTCTGGGCAACTGGAGTCTGACTGCCTTCCCCGGCCTGAGAAGTAGCGGCAACTGCCTGAGCCAGGGTGGTACATACCATCAAGATATGAGCCAAGGTCTCTTGAAGACCCGGAATAATAATATGCATTGCTGGTGCCTGAGCCTGTCCCGCTGGAGCATCCGCGACGGGAACCTGATCCTGAATAGTAGGGGGATCAACTGGTACTACTTTGGCAGCTCCACGGGCTGGCCCCTGCCTCTACCACGGCCTCGACTGCGACCTCGACCTCAACCTCTCGCTGGTCTAGCTAGTGCCTGATCACTCTGATCGGTAGCACGAGTCCTCACAATCTGTGGGAGAATGAAACAACAAAATTTTAGATTTCTAGAATCAAGAAAATGGCACGACAGAATTCAAGAAAAATGGGATTGTTCCTAAGGCATCTGCAGTCTCTCGAAGATAAGTACAGACGTCTCTGTACCGATCCGCAAGACTCTACTAAACCTGCTCATGACCGTTGAGTCCTATGTAACCTAGGTTCTGATACCAACTTGCCACGACCCCAAATCCTAAGTCGGTCGTGATGGAGCCTATCGTGGAACTAGGCTAGCCAACCATTACATACTATCATAATTTCCAAAACTAGCAGATTAAAAGAGCAAAATGAGATAAGCAATTTATACACTACCCCAAAACCTGGAGCCAACTGTCATGAGCACCTATGAAGACAAATACAATGTAGAATAAAGTGACTTTTCTACTAAAATAGTCTGAAGTATGAAAGACAAAACTATCAACTGAGGAAGGGAAATGAGGTGAGTTGGGGACGCTGAGCAGCTACCTTGATCCTTGAACAAACTCCAAGCACGTCCGAAAATTAACTAGTGAGATGGTCCGGTACCTGGATCTGCACACAGAGGTGCATGGAGTAACGTGAGTATGTCAACTCAGTAAGTAATCAAAGTTAATAAAAACTCAAGTGTAGTGACGAGCATTTATAAACCATGATTTCATAAAAACAGTAATTCAACTTTTATTAGAAGGAAAATAAAGAAGGGAGAGAAAAGCAGTAAAATTCATAATGTAACAGCCATCCAGTCACAGTATCTCTCATAACAAGGTATCTCAGTTACTTGTGACTCCACTATCAGTATCTCATACTCACACTAAACACTCGCACTCAACAAGTACCATGAATACACACAACTGATGCAGCGGGCAGCCCGATCCGATACACACACACACACACATACACACACACACACACACACATATATATATACTGCTACGGCGTGTAGCCCGATCCATATAACATATGCTGCGGCGTGCAGCCCGATCCATATAATAGTCGACTGCGCCCGCTGGGGGTGTACAGACTCCGGAGGGGCTCCTACAGCCCAACCCCTATATTTGCTACGGCGTGCAGCCCGATCCAACATGTATATTTCCGTGGCGTGCAGCCCGATCCATATATAATATATAGTGATGCGGTGTGCAGCCCGATCCATACATAATATATATTGCTGCGGCTTGCAGCCCGATCCATAACTATCCTCACATACTCGGCTCTCTGCCTCACACAGTCATCCTCACAAGACACTCGGGCAATTCATCTCAATCACGGGACTCAGCCCAAAATACCTCTCAGAGTTTCAAAAAAGTTTGACTAGTGAAAATAACAACATGTAGAAAACGTGACTGAGTTCATAATTGTGATATTAGGATAGTGTGAGAATAGTCTAAAAGTACCTCTGAGGGTCTAAACAGGTCGGCACAAGGCCTTAAACATGTCTCACAACCCATAAACAAGTATAAATTTCTAAAATACAGGATGTCATAAGGTTTCAAATTGGATATGCGGCTTAATAGTCGCTACGGGACGGACCAAGTCACAATCCTTATCGGTGCATGCCCTCACGCTCGTCACCTAGCATGTGTGTCACCTCATTTACCAAAACAATATAAAATATTGGGGTTTCATACCCTCAGGTTTAGAGTTACAATCGTTACTTACCTCAAAACAGCCCAAAAACTACTCCGTGATGCTCTTGCCCCTCGAATTGGCTCCCAATTGCCCCGAGTCTATCACAAATCAGATCAATAACTTGAGGTATGTGTATCACCAGTTGAAGATTCGGTACTCGGATATTATTAAGACGACATTCATGACTTGCTATGTTCACTATGAGTTCCTTGTGATATCTTTTGGGCTGACCAATGCCCCAGCAACATTCATGCTTCTGATGAACAATGTATTGCAGTCATACCTTGCTTTTCTTTTCATAGTATTTATTAATGATATCCTGGTGTATTCACGTATCTAGGAAGAGCGTGCATAACATTTGAGGAATAACTACAGAGGTTGAGGGTGGAGAAGCTTTATGCCATATTCTCCAAGTGTGAGTTTTGGCTCAGTTTGGTGGTGTTCTTGAGGCACGTGGCGTGTAGTGAAGGGATCAAGGTGGATCCAAAGAAGATAGAGGCGGTTCAGAGTTGGCCCATATCGTCTTCAACTACTAAGATTCGGTGTTTTCTCGTGTTGGCCGAATATTATCGTCGCTTCATGGAGGGTTTCTAGTCCATTGCAGCGCCTTTGACCAAGTTTACCCAGAAGGGTGCACCATTCAGGTGGTCAGATTAGTGTGAGGAGAGATTTCATAAGCTCAAGACCACCTTCACTACATCTCAAGTTCTAGTTTTGCCTTCGACATCGAGTTCTTATACGTGTATTATGATGCTTCTTGTTTACAACCAATTTTGACCCTCCCTTTTTAAATTAATTTATTTATACTTAATAATTTACTATAAATTCTTTTAAAGATCTAGTAACAAATACCTATTCTTACAAATTAATTTAAGTGATAGTTTTGAAATTAATCACGTAGTATTAACATTATGCAATTACAAATATATTTAGTATTTCGAAGATTATTAAAATAATTTATATATGTACATTACGTAGGTTCTATAATTAATTTGATAAATTACTCTTTAATTTCTAGTTAATTAAATTACTATGTGAAATTCGAAAATTAGTGCTACAATTTAGGAAACAATGTATTTTTATAGCTGATTAATTAAAGTAACTAGTTGTATATATAATAAATTATAATATATACCACATATATTGAAAAATATTAAGTTTATTTAAAATAAATTCAAAGGGGGTTAAAAGACCAAAATGCCACAATTGCAATTCTTAAATTAAAGGTAAAATGGCCATTTTTTAAATTACTTGGCCCAATTGACAAGCCCAGTCTGAAAATACACCCAACCCAAGCACCCATCTCTGTCCACCATGGCGATCCAAGGCACTATATTTGCACCAATCAACACTCGTCACATCACCCGTCTTCAACACTCACATAAGAAACACAAATGTTCTGAGCCATTGATCCAAACCATCCATGGCCCATGATTATTCCCATTTTCTCTTTTAATTTTGACCAGTTATCAGATATTATCTCCACCGTTGGATCACACAAACCCAACGGTTCCTGTATTTTCCAAATGAATTTCTTTAAAGATATAAAGCCCTGATCTACTAGGGTCGTTGATCAAATGATCAAACGGCCCATATTCCATCTTTCAAACATAAATCTCAGAGACCAAGCCCTAATCCCCTAACCCTAAATCATTTTCCTTGTGACCTCGCCACTCTAATTTCCCTTTTCTCTCTTACGTTTCTCAACCCCTATCATCCTAATCAATCAAAAGCCTTTCACCAATTCGTGCAAGGTTAGAAAACGACCAATAGTAATCCACTTTGCCTTTCGGATCCGCGAATCCCGCCGGTTTCCTCCCCATTTCATCGTACAAATTCAAACGCCTAAAATCTGCAACCCTAGCTTAAACATAAACCTTCAAATCCTTCAAATCCTTTTATACTCCGTCAAATCAGAGCATGCATGGAGATTCCTTCACAGATTCATCATGAAATTCTATAACCAGAGGTGAAACATAGAGGCCTCTAGGTTTTAGGATTTGTCCATTGGTTCAAAGCCTTCAACGACCGATCCCTCTTCTCAGGTAAAATCGACCATGTTTTTACCTCTGTTTCTTTCTTATTTCACCCGAATTGCTATCATCATCTACCATGCGTCACTCTTCACTACTGATTTGAATTTTTGAAACCCTAGAGCCTTCAATGGAACTATAAAAGGGGCCTTTAATGTTCTCAATACAAACACGAAAACACAACCTTACACTTAAATCATCTACAAAATCACTTAAGAGCAATTTTGAGATCAAAAGCCTAGGGTTCCTCATTGTTTCTTTTTTTGTTTCATTTTTGAGTATTGTTGCTACGTCGAACATGAAGTTTGGGTCTTAAGCAAGCAAGAGAGTCTTCGTTTGGTCAGCTTCCCTAAAAAAAGTACGTACATCCCTCATCTCTCTCTTTTGCTCATCTCCTTTGAATGCTACAAATGTGTTAGCTATCTTGTGAGAATTACAATATCTTGTGGTGTTCGTAATCAGTATGGGAATGCTTATGTTCTGATAGTATATTTTTTCTCGTGATTACTTCTCACGCCTTTTGAGTCTTTAATTGATGATTGATCAAGTTATAAATGATTCTTGATGATTTTTATTTCTGAGTTCCAATAGTCTACATGTTTAACCTGTAATGCATCTTGAATGATTGTTCATACCTATCTAAGCTTCCCAACATCTCATCGATGATTCTGTAGTGATCTTTGCCTTTACATATTGTTTTGCCTGTATTCTATTAGTCTTATAGTTTAGTAAATTATTTGATAACCATGACTGAGATGAATCTGAAGGTTCCTAAGTTCATATCATCTACCCTTTAACTTAAGCATGAAAATTTAAGTGTTTATATGTTTTTCTTCTCTCAATCGAGTACCAACGTAATATATCTTTCTTATCTTACCATCATGGGTAAATGGGCCAGAAGGGGCATCACGAGATAACAAGAATAAAACAAAAGAGAATACTAGACATATGACGACCCAACATGATACATAAACTTAAACATGTGACATAC
This sequence comes from Nicotiana paniculata, assembly GCA_005239505.1. NCBI lineage: Eukaryota > Viridiplantae > Streptophyta > Magnoliopsida > Solanales > Solanaceae > Nicotiana > Nicotiana paniculata. Next base: position 57,629 of record ML309438.1, read on the forward strand.
ATGCCTATAAGGCCGAAATGATCATTTGTATATCAAAACATAGGCTGACAAGGCCATACATGTAGTCATATACACGACATCTGTATACAAGCCTCTAAGAGTACATAAATGTCATAAATGTTGGTATATGGCTCCGCCATACTAATCAATACATGTCTAAATCATATTGACCAAATAGGCAACCTTCCGTTGAGCTGATAACCTACTAGGAGGACTCTCAATTTGCCTATCAGAATCTATGGGCATGAAATGTAGCGTCCCCAAGCAAAAGGGACGTCAGTACAAATAAAGTACCGAGTAAGTAAGGCATGAAAGTAGTATATTAAAGACATGAAAGAAACATGGAATAAAAAACTCAACCTGTAATTTTGAATAGCTCTATGAATCATGTAAAATTTATAATGTCATGCATGTGCATATAAATGTCATACCGAGTATGTAAGGCATGAAAGTAGTATATTAAAGACATGAAAGAAACATGGAGTAAAGAACTCAACCTGTAATTCTGAATACCTCTATGAATCTTGTAAAATTTATAATTTCATGCATGTGCATGTAAATGTCATACCATGCATATGTATAGTGTACATAACATCATCAAGCCTCTGAGGGCATCCCATCATATCATCTCAGCCACTGTGAGAGAAATCATCAATGTATATCAGCTGATCAAGTGGTGGGGCGTATATAACGCCATAACCTTTCCCAATACCCCATATACATACAATATACGTGTATATAATGCCATCTGGTCATGGATTAATGTACAAATATAAATGAATGCAATGCATAATGAAGTAAGTCAATAAGATCTCTTGGAATGCCATAAGATCAATATGCCTTCTATTAATATTAACTACATATTTTATAAGACCCATGAACAGACGTTATAATAATAGGACATATGAGAAATCAAGAACATAGACACGCCTAGTACTTCTATGAATAGAGTCATTATGAAAGTTGTACGTTTGCTCGTTTCGTTTGTATCATATGGATCATCCCAAAAAGAAAGAAGTGATAGCCTTAACATACCTTAACTACTTTGAGTCCTTAATACCTTCCAAGCAATTCTTCAAACAACTCAACTCAATCTACCATAGTATTAGGAGATTCAAAATCAGTGTTGAGCAAAGACTAAGTCTATAACTTAAGCTAGTAGCTCATTTACGTAAATTCGGGTAATATATCCCCTGTAGAAAGGGCCTCCTACACCACCATATACCAAAGATAACAACCAGAGAAATCCAGAAACATATAAATATCAATAACAAGACACCATATAACAACAATAAGTCACAACTATTTCATGATGAGCGGCAAGCTCTGATTGGAATCCGTATAATCCATATCATACCTTATATACTTATTACATTAACTTAACAGAATCATTAACATGATAATGAATTCATTCATAAATTATTCTTTCCGTATACCATATATTTATAAAAAAGAAAAGCATCCACAACTCCAATTATCTTTACTTAGCAACTTTATTCACTAGTTCATGTCTAGTCCATCTATTTAACTTAATCAACATCAAGATAACCTTTAGCACATGCAAGAAAACAATATAATTACCTCATATAGTGGATTCAAGTCGAAATCCATGTTCTATTATATTACAACAGCTCAACACACCTCAATCACTTCATACCCAAAACGACAATTGTAGTAGTGTCAAACACCCCGAAAATGTTAGAAAAAATGACTAATCCAGAATTTGGCCATTATATGGTGTTTCTCCACACCATTTATCATCAAGAAATCCATTAAAAAGTATCAAATTATACGGACCAATCACAACACGAAACATCCCACAAAACAGTTCACTACAAGTCGAATAACTCGAACTCACGACTTCTGATCACCATCCCGTGAGTTCTAACTATTAGGAAACAAATTTATCAACCTTAATTCATATATAAAAGATTAAATAAATAAAGAATGAATTTTATTAACTATTAAATACCTTCCAAAACTCAAACTACAAAAAAAAGAGGCAATATAGCGATATTTACGTCGTAGGTCGTTTTAATGTTATCGCTACTTGATTTCGTGCCCCAGATGATAATATTGTTGGAAACTCTTGTGGATAGATTGAGGTTGAGTTTAGGGTGTTGTTTGGTCGTGATATATGGAAAAATAGAGAAAGAGACGAGAAAAGAGATGTAAATATTCCAATTTTTTAAAAAGTCAAAAAGGTACTACTTGGAACCCTATCATTGGCCCTTTTTCATTTGCCTATATCTTTTCATCTGGATGTTTTATGAATGAAAATTAAGATTTTTGGAAACTAGATTCCAAGACCTTCAATTTGGTATATAATATGTCCCAAAAAGACCTCATATAACGCAAGAAATGTATTGTTCAAAAATCATTAGTGACACACCTACTTGTCACCTATGCAGTATGTGTAGTCTCGCAAAACTGCAAATATCTCTCTACTCCGAAGTCGTATCGACAATATCTTGTATATCATCAATTATATATGTGTATCATCCCAAAGTTTTGCGTATATTGGGAGAAAAGCTTCCCTACATTTTTACCAAATATTCAGCACATTTACGAATGTAACTTGTGATCAGCTTTGCCAACTTTTGTTCCACAACTCGCTTGACTTCAAAACGTAACACACGACTATAATAAGATTAAAATAACTCATAACATAACCTCATTATCATGTTAATAAACCTAGTTTCACACCAAAGTGCATGTTATAACATTCCAAACCTATGGACTTTCGATGAAACTTATTTTCTTCAATTTGTTGAGCTTCTAAGCCTTTCCAACCATCTTGGTACTTGTTATTCACGATCTTAAATATTTGTAACCCCCAAGGTAACTTGATTAACTTACTTTATGTACTTTCAAGGAATATTTCATTTCTGAGCTTACATCAATTGACTTACGACGTACTCTTACGTACGAAAACATGGGGTGTAACAAGGGATGAGACTGTGCTTATTCAAATCCTACAGTTATGTTAGAACCTCAAAACATTATGCCAACACGAAGCAGGGGAGAGGAAGTAATGGTCCCATCCAGGATTTTATTGATAAATAAGTGTGCATGGATACGTAACGAGTTAGTGCGAGTGGTAAGTTAAGACAAATGACATAACTTAAGAGAGAGTAAACCGTGATAATGGACCAACAAGGAGTTAGTAGTTTATGAAATAAGCGACTAGTTATGGATAAATAAGAGTTCTCTGATAAATCAGTAGATCATGCAAGATAAACGTAGTAAAATCAAGCATAGGAAATTCAGTCTCTCGCATACGACATCGTAATCCTTGAGAAATATTCAGATAAGAGTTAGGGTAATTAAGTTTACCGTATAAGTGTTATGAAAATAAGAGAGAGTTCTACTAGGGAGATAATCAAAATTTCAATTCAGAAGTAACCCTACGAGCCCAAGGGTGCGGAGGTAAGTAACCAATGATAATTATAGGCGAGTAAGAACATTAAAAATTCTGTGGGGTATACAATGTAATAAGCTCGCAACTTCACAGGAGTCAGAGGGTCTTCCCTAAGTATTGCAACGCAAGACAAGATGACGAAATAAGGAAGAATTCTTAAACATAAGCATAGTGACCTAAAGAAGAAATGATCTTGTAACAACAGTCTCACTATAATATTGTATGTACTTAAAAAAAGTGGAAAGAGTACCAGCCTCATAAGAGGTTAGTACGAAGCTCTTACCAGATTGTGTATGTGCTAGAGGTACAAGTAATATAACAGAGCTTCAAGTTGTGGATGTGAATCCTACCAACATGGAAGGGATATTATGAAAGAGAAAGAGATACGATGTGATATTTAATGGTAAGTAAGGTAACAATGAAGATGGTACGAGATACTCAAGTGCAGAAGGTTGTAAATAGTCTTTACTTCATGTAGAGTGCTAGAAATGTTGTGATTCAGTATCCAGAAATGATAGTGTTGTCGCCAGTAGCATATTTTCAACCCTATGGTTTCCAGGTACCGAGAGGTCTAGTTAAGAGAGTAAAGAAGAGTTAGAGACGACGCTTAAGGTTCCAAACAACATAAGGAAATCTCTGGTGCTAGCAAGTTAAAGGAAAGTTGTGATTAGTATAAATAGATATGTGTAGGTCACAAGCTAATGTATGGTGGAGAAATAAGGTTTTAGGTAAACACGAGTAAGGATAAGAAAATGTGAGTGGTAAGGTGAAGAGAATAGGTACAACCTCAGGATTAAGTCTATCAAACAAAAAATCTGATGATATCCATAAGTTATAAAAAGCTCAGTATAACTTGAATTAACTCAGATGAGTTTAAGACTCGGAGCATTTAGAAAATATGGAATGATGCCCTGGTTGTAGAATGAGAGTGTAATTGTGACAAATGATAAGAGGATGACATTTAGGTCTTCGATTGAGTACTGATTCAAAGAGAATGAATTTCATGAATTGCACGGGATTAGAATACCCCCATAGGATGAACCACGTTGGGATGCCATGAAGTACGATTATTGAAGTATAGTATCACTCCTTGGTGGATCAGGCAAATCACTTCAGATGTTCCCCGATGAGATGTGAGCCCTAGTGACAATGTGTTACATAAGAGGTATCAAGTTATTAGTGGTAAATTATAGTTCGTCATTAAGGTGAATCAATGATAGATGGATAAAAGTTCCAAAGTATGAGACGAGATTAGGTTTTCATTCTTAAGATGAACAACAATGACAAACCATTAAAGGACTTATATTTATACATATAGGATAAGCAATGAGTGAGTAACCTAGAGTTGGGTAGCAAACCTCGAAAATTACAAATTCAAGTAAGTGTTATGGTATGACCTACCTAGATGTTGTAAAGCATATATATATATATATAAAAAAAAGGCTACGAAACAAGATATAACAAAGGGTGTAAGTTCGACAAAGTACCGAGAGAAGAACATTAATACACCTATAGATACTGGGAGGAACAATGTGCCATAGTTCTGTATATAATCACAAAGTGAGGCCTAGAGATTGGCCAAAAAATGGAGGAAATAGGAGAAAAAGTTTCATAGGCGCCCATACAAGGATACATTCGTACATGCTACATGACATAAGGTAGCAACAATTACGAGATTGGAAGAATTCCGACCACATGTCGTGGTGTGAGAAAGAGGCCTAAAGAGGGGGAACGCCCTGGCCTTTGGATTTATTAACAGAACAGTTTCTTAGAGTGCAAGGACATTATTAAACTATTCATAAGAGCTATGGTTTATGAGACTGATAAGCGCATCAACCATCATTCGAGGATAAATTTTTCAAAGGGGGGAATGATGTTACACCCCATGTTTTCATATGTAAGAGTATGTTGTAAGTCAATTGATGTAAGCTCAAAAATGAAATCATCTTGGAAAATAAATAAAAGTAAGTTAATAATGTTAACTTGGAGGTTACAAATACTTAAGATCATGAATACCACGTACCAAGAGGGTTTGAAGTCTTAGAAGCTAAACAAATTGAGGAAAGTAAGATTTGTCAAAAGTTGACAAGTTGGGAATGCTATAACATATACTTTTGGGGTGAGACTAGGGTGCTCAACATGATAAAGAGGTTATGTTATAAGTTATTTTGGCCGCATGATAGTCGTATGTTATGTTTTGAAGTCAACTGAGTTGTGGAACAAAATTCGGTGAAAATCATCACAGATTACGTTTATAAGTTGTATTGAAATTTGGGTCAAATGAAACTACGATTTTCTCCCAATATACCTATATTTACCGGGTTTTCTGCCCATCAAATTTAATATATATGATCCTATTTTCTAACGCATTAAACTGTTTTTCAATACGATATCAGAGTAGAGAGATATATGTATTTTTGCAAGACTGCACAGACTACTAGGTGACAAGTAGGTGTCTCACCTTGCTTAAATGAGAGGATTAAATATGCCTCAAAAGGGGGCTATTTCGGGTCGGCCAAAGAGCCCATTTAAGGCATTATCTCCTGAAATATGACACACATTATATATCACAATAACCAGACATAAAACCTTGCAAAAATCCTCCCGAAAATTGCACACAAACATTAATTGATTTTCTCCTTTTCAAGTTCTAGTTGGAGGAAAAACCTAGAATTTGAAGAACCAAGATAGGAGCTGAGTTTTTAAATAAAAAAGGTAAGTTTACTGCTCTCTTTCATCAATTTTTTCTGCTTTAAAGGTATGGGACGTCGTTCTACAATTGTAAGAACTCATGGAACTGTGATCGGAAGTCGTAAGTTCGAGTTATGCAACTTGTAGTGGACTGTTTTGTGGGCTGTTTTGTGTTGCTGTTGGATTGCGTGTTTTGATACTGTTTTAGGGAGTTTTGGAGGATACATGATGTGTATAAACACCAGATAAATTCAGGGTGGTGGGCTGGTCATTTATCGTAACATTTTTGAGATGTTTGACACTATTACGGTGGTCGTTTTGTGTATGAAGAGATTGGGGTGTGTTGGTCTGTTTTGTAGTATTTTCTAGTGTATATAAGGTTAGAAAATAATGTATATATGTTGTTATTATACTTTTCTTGTGTTTTTGGTGTTATCTTGAATTTGGAGGAAGTAATATTATAGGGGAGATACTGCTTGTTTTAATACAAAATTAGTTTGTCGTTAGTTGTGCAATAGTTGTACCTTTCGTAACTTAATGATAATATTATTATAGTTGTTGTAGATTAGGGTGCGAAGAGGAAATTTAAACGTGGTAATTGGAAATATTGTGATAAGTTTTTTAAGGTTAAACCTTCCCCTTATTTTGGCATGATCCGATAACTGCATGAGTTTGATAACGAGACACAAACAGATGTTCGTATTCCTGAACATATGTACGTTATCCTAGTCTCATAAGTTACACTACTCCCCCTTATTGGGACTTTATATTCATTTAAGTATTTTTTTCTTCTAGTCAAGAGAGAAAAGGATATATATATATATATATATATATATATATATATATATATATATATATATATATATATATAAACACATTATTACAGCATTTTCACCACCATTAAGCTAATATCGATGGTAAGGCCCGTATTGGGCAACCTCTGATCATATGGTAAGTTATATACCGAGCCTGCTATGGCCGAGCGCATATGAGCAATCCTGTAATGGCCGAGATACAGAGTCTAGTATTGCCGAGCACCTATGAGCGAGCCTACTACGACAGAGTTGTGATATATACCGAGCCTTAGGCCAGACAACTATTTTACTTACTATATTGAGAGAGGTGAGCCGGTATCAGCAGGTAAGTATATCTTCAGATTATCTTTGACTCTTAGTTACTTTCAATTGTTATATTATCAGTTTATTTTCAGCATTAATTTATTCTTTTGCCTTACATACTCGGTACAATATTTTGTACTGACGTCCCTTTTGTCGGGGACGCTGCATTTCATGCCTGATGGTCCTGATAGAGAGCTGGATAGACCTTCCCAGTTGTCAGAGTCAAACATCAACTTGGTTGGTAAGCTCCACTTCCCTAGAGTTACCAGGTCTAAGTCTTGGAGTCTATTCTTTTATACATGTTTGATGGGTAGGTCGAGACCCTATCTCAAGCATGATACAATCATCTCTAGAGGCTTGTAGACCATTCCTGTATATTTTGTATCAGTAGATGTTCATGGCGGCTTCGTCAGCCTACACAATTATATATATCACCTTTTGGGTATTTTTTACCCCTCATATGAGAGAGACATTATTTTCAGATGATTTAGAATATGGCCTCATCGACTTAATTTAAGGGTTACTCCTTCAGAGTTCACAGTTACAGAGTGGTATGCTTGGGCTGAGTATAGCACCGGGTGCCGGCCACACCTCTTCAGGTTTGGGGCGTGACATTTGCAGACCTTTATGGAACATGACTTAGTAATTAAATAGGTACCCTAGTATACCTTAAATATTGGGTGTCAACTCTCTTTCATCAACAAAAGAGAAACTACAACTTTAATCATGTCTTGACTAATAAGAAATAGGGTGCAACAACATAGCGACTCTGCTAGGGATACACACTTAGGTTCTGATCTTAGCAGACGTAGATGAATTTTGAATCTAGATTTGTTGATACTTTTCTTTGATTATAGTTAAAATTGTAATTACATGCCTACCTACTTTATTTGCTCTTCCTAATTATCATGTTTATTGTTGATACACCCTTGTTTGTTACTGCTTTACATATACAATGTCATCACATCTCTTCCTATCGAGTCTTAGCCGTACACTATCACACACAATAACATGCGAGGGTTGTCTTTTCCACCCCTCTGAACCTTCTTTTAAAAAATCTCTAGTTTCAAAGAATGGCTTTGTCAGGTCAACTGACACAATTTCTCGCAGCCTTCAGTCTAATTCAAAAGTAGGAAACACTCTACTCTAGTAATTAGGAAAGCCACCCTAATGTCAACGGGTCATGCACCCAACAACATAGCTTTCGTGAAAAGGCAAACAAACTTGACAAGACACTTAGAGATCCAACACAAACACTTACCCAAACATTTTTCTCTTACCCACCTCAGAAAATTAAAATCAACCAAACATCCCTGAGATGAGCATGGTAATGGGAGCACCACATAATTTGAAATAGTGGTGTAAGAATATTCATTGAGAACACGGAGATGAGGTTCAGACGCACCTGGTGGCATTAACCACATTGCTGAACATTCGAGCGGAGAGGGTGCTCACTCGCTTGTTGATAGAACTTTGGTATCCAGCTAAGGTGGTATTCAAATTTGCTGATTGTGAGTTAGTCCCAACAATGGAATAAGTCACAAGTTTCACGTAGCTGGCGTTTCACAAAAGAAAGCCAGTATTTCCAGTTACTATGCTCGATTACCAGTTCTTGGATGCCTCAGGCTTTGCCTACAACAGGAGTCTTAGAAGTATCGAGGATGGATGGGTCAACCTCGAGCAGTTCTTCAATATATTTGTGGAACCATGAAAGCTACAATTATATTCAGGGGAGTTTCAATGTGACCGAGTGGCGTGGGATAATCTCAGGCTTATCACTTTCTTAATGGCACTGTTGGGACTATTGGTCTTCCAGCAGCGAAGGGTTTGTATCAACATTAACCTATTACCAGTGGTTCTAGCAACCTTCCGTGGCAATCTTCAAGCTACTTTGGTGCCAATGGTGTTAGCTGAGATGCTGCGGGCTCTGTCTCCATGCGTACGAGGGTATGATTTCTTTTAAGGTTGTAACTTGCTGCTTCAGATCTGGGCTACTAAACATGTCTTCCAGCGAGAGGCCACCATTGACTACTTCGTGGGCGTCAGCAATATGATCTGCAACCATAATGAAACAATGAGACATTGGGTCTCCTCACATGGGTAAGAAGAATGGAGGTAAATGCTGACCAATCTGACGGGAGAATGGATCAACTGGAAGATCTCCTTGTTAGGTGGAAGGGAAATCTCGAGGACTTCTCAAAAATATTTCATTAATCTAATCGAACTGGAAGGCATTCAACCATACTCCATGCAAGTCCTCAAACAGTTTGGGATGGTCCAGTATGTGTATTTGTGCGCAAGGACAATGCTATACGAGGATGCGTACAACGGGCAGATTCCTATTCACAGGATAAGAAGGCTCTAACAAGAGTGGAATGACCTGGTCATAATGCCTACAGGTCGAAACTCGTGGTGCACTCTTGAGTATTACGTCTGGATTAAAGACAAAAAAAAAAACTGGCCCGTCCAAGCAGAGAGGGCATAGCTTGGTTAGAGAACGCGGTGGCTACTTTACAAGATTTACCATGAGATCCTGCCACATTATCTTGTGACCACTTAAATGCACCGTCAGGTGGTCCAGGGATCCATTGACCTCATGTTGCCACCTGTGTAAGATGATGACCGAGTAGTGGAATGCATCTAGATAGAGTCAAGCACAAAGCCAGAAGAAGATCCGGAGGAGGAGTCTAAATTCAACGATGATGAGGATGAGTTTATGGACGACCCGGGGGAGGATCTGAAAGAGGATCCAGAAGAAGAGGAGGATAAGGAAAACGACTTAGCAGAATGGTTGTTAGAGTTGGTTTATTTCTCCTATTTCATACTTTGTACCCTTATCCCTAGTTTTCTCTTTCACTTTCCAAAATGGCAAGTTGTCCAAGCCTATGCAGTTCTATGAAACATTGATATAATCCTTGTTCCCACTTCTATTATTCCACCTACCTCCGGCAATGAGAGGCCTCCGCAAATTCTAGGAAACGCGCTAGCTGTAATACATGAATTACTTACTTTGTGTGATTTCCTTCTTGTATAAATGAAGACATTGATTCTTGTTCCTTTTTATTTTCTTTCTTATTAGTTTTATTCTTATCTTATTATTATCCCCGAAAAGAAAAGAAAGTTGGTTTGTGCCGACCAAAACTGGCTGAAACACCATACAATCTAAGGTCAAAGGCAAATATGTCAGCCGTGGAAGACCAACCTTAACATGCTCTGGTCATAGTCGACATTCAGGGAGCAATCGAGGGAAAAAAGACAACACCAAGAATGATGAACACGTGGCTAGGATGGCCCAGGAAATAGAGTCTTTTAGGGAGAAGATAGAGCATACCAGAGAACTGGTGCACCTGGCCGTCACAACACTTCCTCAACCACCTCAATTCCCTTATTTGGATTCACTCCCAGACCATTTTCATTCTACATCATGCCAAAACAATAACGCCACAACTTCAACTTCCGCCACTCAAGTCACACCTCTAGTAACCCCCGTAAACCCTCCAAATCCCTCTATTCACACTCCTTACGTAACACAATACACTTAGACACCAAAAAATCAGTGTATTACTACTAATACAACTACCTCTCCTCGTGACGGGGTCACTTTTACTACCCACCCGCACATATATATGGCATATGTCACCACCCATGAGCGGTACGTTCCCCCTATATATGCCATTTCTGAACCTACCTTTACAACACCAGTCATGGTCAAGGTGCCATATAAAATTAACTAATACGCCGAAACGGAAAGAGAAGCCAGGTGTAAGGAAGAAGAGTCAGTATCTGAGCAGTTTCAAATGTTAAGAAGGAAAATGAAGAGCCTCCAAGTTATCTAGGGAAGTGAAAGTTTTGACTATGGGGATTTGTGTATTCATCCAGATGTGGATATGCCAGCATAATACAAACCCCCAAAGTTCGACATATTCGATCAGGCGGGGGACCCTCACGCACATTTGAGGGTGTATTGTGACAAGTTAGTCAGAGTGTGGAGGAACGAGAAGCTAAGGATGAAGTTATTTATTAAAAGTTTGACCGGAGAAGCACTCACCTGGTATACTCGATAGGATCCGCAAAATTGGAGAACTTGGCAAGATATGGTGGAGGACTTCATGAATTATTTTCGATTTAACACAGAGATTGCTCCTAATCAGTTCGCATTGGTGAACCTACAGAAAAAACCATCTGAGTCATTTGAAGAATATGCACGTCGGTGGAGTTCGGAGGCCACCAGGGCGCAACCTCCGCTGGACGACAGTGAACCAACCAAGTATCTAATTAGAGCCTAGGAGGGAATATACTTTGAAAAGATGATGGGAATGATGGGGCACAAATTCCCATAATTTTTCAAGATGGGAGATTTCTTAAAAGAAGGCATAAAATCCAATAAAGTACAATCCATGGAAGCATTGCACGCGGCCAACAAGTCTATCCAGTTAGGGTCAATCGGCAGAGGAAAGAAGAAGCAAGAAGAGGTCTCACTAGTCGTCCCTTACTACCAACCCAACCCTTATCATGGTAGAACCTCTTATTCCCCAAATAATAATTCACCACCACCCACTATGCTCCAGTCTATAACACCCACCCATATTATTTAAAGCCCCGTCAAATTTCGCCAAAAGGTTATGGTTTTAAGTATGTTGTGGGGTTGGAGATAGGCCATGCATGGGGAAATAGGAGGTAGTATGTGGGGTTGTTAAATTATACCAGATAGTTTCTTGTTGAAATTGGTTAAGGGAGGAAGGGATTATCATTGTAGAGCTTTGTAGTCAATTTTGCATTATAGGTGTTTGGAAAAATTCCTAAGAGAGTTCACCATGAGAATATTTTCACTATCCTCCTATAGATTATTATTACTAGAAGTATTGGGACGTTTTATTAACTTAATAAAAGCTCAACCAACGTATGTTGGCTAAGCTTCTCTCTTAGAAACGAATTTCATGATATTCCCGTAAGTTCAGTTATGGTTGGCCAGGTTCCTAACTTTCATGTTCCAAAGTCGTTCCTAATAGATTCGATTATCCCAAGTAAGTGTTATGTTGAAAGATACATATACTCAAAACGTGCCCCAATCGTTCCTATCCTATTATGACCTCTTCGAGAATGTGCTCAAGTATAGTTTAGGTATTACAATGTTATGACTTCAATTAGTGTCTCAAATGAAAGTCTATTATGCTTAACTTGGAAAGAAAACCAAATGTGATCAACACTCATATATCTCATACACATATCAAATCTCTATGCCCAAATTCCCTTAATTATTGATAACCTATGATGATGTTTGGAAGTGAAAGAAGTGAGAGTGAGATATTAAACGTTGCCATGGTTGTTGTAACTAATGCATTTTTTATTTGAATTCATGTTTCAGTAACAAATATCCATGCTCTCGTTTATAAATATTTCCAATGGGATTTGAGTTCTTACATACCCATGAGTTGAAATGGTGTATTTTCCATTTGGGAAAAAAAGTATTACAAGAATAAGTGGCGTGTCACTCGTTTATGATTTTAACTCGTGCTTCAATTGCTAGTCATTTTGCTCCATACTTTGGAAAGGAATCTATTGTGTTTAAAGCCTTCATTACTAATGAATCTAAAGTTGTGATTTCCAGAATATTCTATATGTTGATGCTTCTGATGATGATACTTGAAAGTAAAGAAATAAAAGTATAAAATATGAAAACCGACGTGCCAAGGACAAACTAATATGCGTGGCCACTAGTGCCAATGAAAATAAGAGACGTGTGAAATATTATGGAATGAGCTTTAAACACTTTAATTAATAAATGTTTTGGGAGTATCATTTAGTCACCGAGGAAGGGTAGGTTGAAATAACCTAACCCCGAAACCACACGTGCCGGTGTAGGATTGAGAGTGAAATGGGAGTGATGTGTTGTGATATTTCCCCTTAAATGGGATGAGATGATTGCTATAAGGATGTTATGTGAAATCGACCCACACTGCATTGTGGTGAGATGGCTTAGCCGATCGAGTAGATATCGGACACCATGTCGCGCACATGGTGTTGTTTTGAGTGGATGTCTCGGGGTGAGACGGCTTAGGCGATCGGGATGAGATCGGAGTCTGTGCTAAAAGCACAGTGGTGTATCGGTATTAAAGATCTCTCAAGTTAAAAATATTGAAATTTAGTTGAAATCCACCTTTCTCCTAACTTGGTACTTTAATATTGTTTGAGGTTCTCATTGATTCCATGTTTTCTTCTTATCTTACTATTGCTCGTTCTATTGAGAGGGTGTTTAGTTTTACATACTAGTATTATTCCATATGTACCAACGTCCTTATTTCCAGGGGAGATGAATCTTTAATGGATGCAGATGGTTCCACAGTAGACGATTTTGATCAGTGATAGCAGAACACCCTCTCCTCAGCTGACTTGGTGAGCCCCACTTCATTTCTAGGTCTTGCATCTTTTCTCTTCCATGTATAATGTTTTGAGGTATAGCGGGATTCTTGTTGTCGGCACCATCATACTACCTGTCTGTATTTATTAGAGCCTTCGTATACATGGCGTTGGTTGTATCTTGTTTTGGGAAAGACAAACTAAATATGTTGTATTTGTATCACATGTTCCACTTCAAACTATGAAAGTGTATGTATTTTGAAACTTGTTAATGACGTAGCTAATGATAATGAATTGGTGTTGTCCACATGATCTTCTCAGTATTTAATTAATGAAATATATCTTCTTTTTATTCACGGGTAAGTTAGGGTAGAAGGCATTGTACATGCTTGCTCGGCTGCGGTATCTCGGTTAAGCGCTAGTCGCGCTCCCCGAGGTTGGTCCGTGACATATTACCATCCTCAACCACTATACAACCCTCCTCCAGCCAACAACAACCAAAACCCACAGTGGCCATATGCCCCTGTCCAAACCACCACTTACCAAAACTGACCTGCTTATGCACCACACCCTCGTCCCAAAACACTTCGCGCGTCAAAGAGTTTTCTATTTTCACAAGAAATGGCCCCAGGGAAAAAACTTTACCGACCACTCAGGAACTGTCCTCGAAAGTCACCCCATCGAGTCAACAAAAACTCAAAAACATAAGACCTCAGGGCCGACAACTTCGAGTACGTAAGCCCTCCATGAGGCAGTATCACCGATGTAAGCCCTCCATGAGGCAATATCAACAATATAAGCCCTCCATGAGGCAATATCAACTCCGACTCGGGGACTGTCCTCGAGTGTCGGCTCATCAAGCTATCAAAACTCGAAGGCATAAGACCTCAGTGCAACCAACTTCGAGCACGTAAGCCCTCCATGAGGCAATATCACCAATGTATGCCCTCCATGAGGTAATATCAACAATGTAAGCCCTCCATGAGGAAATATCACCGATGTAAACCCTCCATGAGGCAATATGAACAATATAATCCCTCCATGAGGCAATATCAACTCCGACTCGGGGACTATCTTTGAATGTCGGCTCATCAAGCTATATAACTCGAAGCCGTAAGACCTCAGGGCCAGCAACTTTGAGCTCATACGCCCTCCAAAAGGCACCAATGTAAGCCCTCCACGAGGCAACATAAAAACTGTAAGACCTCAAGCAAGGCATGTACAAATTTGTAAGACCTTAAAGAGGCATAATCCCGATATCAAAGTCAAGGCTATATATTCGAACTTGTAAGACCCCTAAAAAGGCATACCCTCAATATAGACGCCAAGACTATTTCACTCAAGGACTAAAAGGCTACAGCAAAATATAATGTCCACCGTCATAAGGCTCCGGCCAAACTAACGCAACTCGGAGACGTCCGACTATTGCCATAAAATCACAGGTCTCTAATTACTTCAAAAAAGCTTCGAAAAGATCCGGTTAAAGGTCGTACTGACCTAATGCGTAAGAGCCAAAGTCGCCAGCTATACTAAAAGTTGTACCGACCTAATGTGTAAGAGGCCAAGTCACCATCTACACTGAAGGTTGTCACACATCCTTTTTTATACGCCCCAAAGGGGGTATGGGAGTTTTTCCAATTAAAGTGACCTTATTCGAA